>JAOEGL010000002.1:111115035-111322535 GCA_034509955.1 Urosaurus nigricauda | reverse complement strand
ACTGTAGAGCTCTACTTCGAGGCCACAACAAACTACATTTCCCAGAATTCCTTAGCACCCAGCACTTAACCTAGGTCTTCTGTGGATTGAAGACTAAAACTCCAAGGACCTTATCACACCAAATCAATTCGGATTGAATCTGAAGCGACCTTGGAACTGATTTCTGTGAATTCGGTTGTTACTGAATTCACTGAATTCTGGGGTGACTTTGAATTGGCTTTGGAATGGCTTCATAGTAACAGCATTCACGTGTGATAATTCAATGTGCATTCATGTGAATTCACTTGGATGGATGAGAAGTGACTCTGGATTGGAGCTGCAAAAAACTCTCGTCTGATAAGGGCCAGGAGGACCAAAGTTTGGGAACCACTGACTTAAAGGCATGTGGTGCAACCACAAACTATCAGACTGCATCTGCAGTGTGTCAAAGTTGTGTCAAACCGGATTATTTTTGCAGTGTGGATGCACCTCTTCCTTCCTTCCTTCCTTCCTTCCTTCCTTCCTTCCTTCCTGAAGAGGAAGAAGAAGCTCATAAGGGAGAACTTGACCTAACCCAGCCAATGCTACTGCCTTCTCCTGTTCTTTCTCTTGCTGTCTCTAGCGCTACTTAGTGGATATGTTTGCTGTTGCATCCTAAGTAGAATGGATCCAGACCCGGCTGCTCACACCTGGGAACGAGTGAGGAGCAGGGTGACCAGACGTCCTCCTTTTCCAGGACATGTCCTCCATTTCAGCCTTTTGTCCAGGAGGAATTCCAAAAGGTCCTCCCTTTAGAGCATAGCTAAGAAGCACACTCAGGGTGACCAGAGGTCTTCCTTTTCCAGGACATGTCCTCCATTTCAGCTTTCTATCTAAAAAGTCCTCCATTTAGAGCATGGCTAAGAAGCATACTCAGAGTGACCAGGGGTCCTGCTTTTTCCAGGACATGTCCTCCATTTCAGCCTTCTGTCCAAGAGATCCTCCATTTAAAGCATGGCTAAGAAGAATGTTCAGGGTGACCAGAGGTCCTCTTTTTTTCCAGGATATGTCCTCCATTTCAGCCTTCTGTCCAAAAGATCCTCTTTTTAAAGCATGGCTAAAAAGCACACTCAGAGTGACCAGAGGTCCTCTTTTTCCATGTCCACCATTTCCATCTTCTGTCCAAAAGGTCCTCCATGTAGAGCATTAAGAAGCACATTTGGGGTGACCAGAGGTCCTCCTTTTCCAGGTCATGTCCTCCATTCCAGCCTTCTGTCTAGGAGGCATTCCAAAATGTCATCCCTTTAGGACATGGCTAGGAAGCCTACATTTATATTTATAGGAGTGTCTGAGCTGTTATTTGGTCAGGTCCTCCAGTTTTCCTAGAAGGTGCTACATTTTAGGTCCCTTGTTCTCCTTTGTGGTGGGGACATCTGGTCCCTCTATCGAGGAGGGAGGCAGATTTGAAGTCCACTGGAGAGGACGGTGGGAGTGAAGTGTGGAAGCCAACCATTTCAAGGCCATAGCAGTCAGAGCGGGGTCAAACTAGCATCTTTCTGCAGTGCGGATGCAGCTTAGGGGGAACCAAGATGGGCCAGAGACAAGGGCTTTGGTGGCAGGGTGCCTAGGAGGGCCCAGTTTGGCTGCTTTGGGGTCTGAGATCCCTTCCTTTTGACAAAAGCAATAGCAAGTACATTTCTATACCGCTTATCAGTACGTTTAAGCATTCCCTAAGTAGTTTACAAAGTGTAAGCTAATTGCCCTCAATAAACTGGGTTTATTTATTTTAGCAATCAAGAGAAGGATCCAAGCCTGAGTCGATCTTGAGCCCTTGGCTGGTATTGAACTCACAACCTTTGTGGTTTGTGAGTGAGTGGTTGCAGTGCAGAATTGTACCACTGCGCCGCCAGGGCTCCTACTTTTATCCTCCCTTTGCCTCTTTCCTCCTCTTCCGCCCCCTGTAAGATTTTTTTTTTTCCTCAGGAGCTTCTGGTCCTTTAGCAGTCAGAAGAGATCAGCTCAATCCCTTCAACACCTTCCTTCCCTTTCTTCGGATGAAAAAGCAAGCTGTTTTTATACCAAGAATTACGCAGCAGGCTGGAGACCTTAATCTCCCTTTAACTCCTCTTTCCCTTCAGAGGGAACCAGGGGAGGGCAGAGAGAAGGGGAAATGTTCCCCATGTGAAGGAGCCACCTGCATTAGGACTTCAGACGCTTCCTTTTAATATTTGATGGCTGTTGGTCTTTGAAGCTGACATAAATTTACCATAGCACTTGACCGTGTTTGAAAGCTGAACATGGAAAAAAAAAAAGGAGCATTGGATGGGAAGGCTGGAGTTCGGGTGCCATTTCATGTCTGCCGCCTTCCCAACTAGAGGCATTCCTCCCCAATTTAGGCTACCAAGAACCAGCCATCCTGAGGCTGAATTTCATATTGGGAATTCAAACTAAGGCTGCATCTGCACTGCAGAAATAATCTGGTCTGACACTGCTTTAACTGCCACGGCTCAATGCTCTGGAATTCTGGGAACTGTACTTTGCTGTGGCCCCAGAGCAGAGCACAACATTGAGCAGAATTCCATAGCATTGAGCCAGGGCAGTTAAAGCGGCATCAAACTGGATTATTTCTACAGTGAAGATGCAGCCTAAAATATTCGATCAAGGCCTTTTTCGTTCAACTGCTGAATCCTGGGGTGCTCCCCCCCTCTCTCCTGACCTACAAAAATAAAACAACCTGGGTTGAAATTTGGAATAGTTTTGCTTAGAGCAAAAGGTTCATCTCTGATCATAGGGACATATACCACTCCCTACCTTCTTCTTCTGTATCCGAACTTGCAGGCACTGCTCTCCAATCATGATCTGCAATTATGTGGAACAAACATGGCTTAAAAACATGAAAGGAGAGCTTTCCTTTAATCAGCCTGGCTCCTCCTTAGTTGCCTTACTTCACACAAAGTCAACAGTCAGTGCCTCTCTCTGTGAACACACTGGGCTCTCACATTCCCTCTGCTTCCTTAGTAAATAAGTGGAATGCATGGGATTTCTTTTTTTCCCCTCCCTCCCTTTTTGAAAAATATATTTATGGAACTTATATATAGATACACAAAAAACACCAACAATGACAAACAACACTCATATCGTACCACAAACTTACAATCGTATTATACGTTTGCCGTCTAGCATCTAAATATCCAAACATTACCTTGCATGCTTAGTTCTACTGATTTTCTAGTTCATTTCCCTCCATTCTCTTCTCTCTTTCTCCTTTGTCCTGTTTCCTTTTGCTTAATCTTTCTCTCTTCCCATATTTCCTCCCCCCCCCCTTTCCTACTCTATCCTACCCATCAAATTTTCCTTTTCACTTACTCTTACCCTCTACTTACTTACATTGCTTTCTCCTATACGTCTCAGTTCTGTTTCCCTCATCAGCAAAACATAAAACAACATAGCTTGAAATCTGGAATAACTGAGAGTTGTGCTTAGAGCAAAAAGTTCATCCCTGACCATGCACTTATTAAGACATCATTTTATTTCCTTCCCTACTGTCTTGGCTGTCATTTTCTGACTACAAGGCTTTCTCTTTAATCTCATTTCTATGATATCTGTCCTATATATTTAAGTATCTATTTATTTTTACTTCACTATTAAATCATCATATAGTCAATTACTAGTATTAAATCTTTATTTCTTTTTCCCCACAACTGCAATAAAGCCAGACGTCTACCACTGCAAAAGAGTAGAAGCCGAGGCTGAAGCTTTTTCCTGCAGGTGATTGTTTTACCAAGTGGTTGCATACTTGCCATGGCGTCACTCTATTTGGACTGTTGCCATTCCTTCTTCTTCTTAAGAAAATACAATTATATTTGGGACTCAGTCACACAAGGCTTGAATTGCAGAATTAGAGCAGGATAGTAGCATCTGTGCCCATACCTTATCAAATGATGTTGAGTCTGCCCAATAGATAGTTTGTAGTCCATCTGTTGCCAAACTGCCATTTCTCATTCATGAACAAAACCTGTCAATGTCTCCTAATCATCCTGTTCTTCCACTTTCAATCACATGCAATAAGTTCCTCCTGTTGCAATTTTGATATGCAGGCAGTCCCATAGTGTAAGTGGACAGGATTATATTCCACAGGGAGAGGCAGGAAATATAAACAAAAATTATTATTATTATTATTACTACTACTACTACTATTATTAATGTTCATCTCTCCCCACCTCACTGTTCTCTAATGGACTGTTTTTCTTCTCCCATTTAGTTTCTTTTCATTTATTCCTATATTTATTTAATGTAATAGATTGCCATGGCCATGCAATTGCAGTAAATATAAAAATAAATACAGGCCGAAAAGCATGCCGGGAAGGGTATACGGGAGGGCTCTGGAACAAAGTTGTACTTTGTTCAATGTTCTTCAGTAACTGTTCCAAGTCTTTGCTATTTTCTGCAAGTAGTATGGCGTCATCTGCACTTCTTGTTGATGTTCCTTCCTCCAGTTTTCATGTCTCCTACCTACAAGTCTAATCTTGTTTTGCTTGTTATAAGTTCAGTGCACAAGCGAAGAAGACAGCAGCCAGGACAGGATACCTGTGCAAGAAACACTGTCCCCCAACCCAATATGTTCACATTCTCTAGATTAATGCGATTGTGGCACCTTAGGAGTCTGGTGTGATAAAGTCCTTGGTAAACTGAAAAATGATAAGAAGAGAGGAAAACCGCATTACAGATAGGTGGATTCAATCAAGGAAGCCACAGCTCTAAAGAACCTGTGGTGGGGTGTGTGGATGATTGTTGCTCATGGAGGCCTTTCATTCACAAGGTTGCTATAGGTCCGAGGTGACTAGACAGCAAATCACAGGAGCAAAAACATGAAACAACAATTGTGTTATGTAAGCATTCTCTTCCCAGCAGCAGACAGCCAGACGGCTCTAGAAGTTTACAAGCAAGTTATCAAAACTGCAGGTAGCGCCTGTTTGTTTACAGTGTTCTGGAACTTAGAATTACAAATGTACTCCACAACAGATGGTTGCAGTATGGAACCAGGTTGGCTAGCAATTAAGGCAGGCAGGCAGGCCTGCGATCTTCCAGGGGAGACCATTCCTCTCCTCACCTTTCAATAACTACTGGCTCCAGTGGCCACGGAAAACTCTTGTAACTAGAGCTACTCTTCTGGGTGTGTGCGGTGGCCTCTTAGAGGTCTGCCCTCCCATGATTGTATTTAAACAAATCTCACTGTTCTCCTGTATATGCTGACACCTTCCTCTTGCTTCTCAGTGGACCATTCTAGGTATAATCAGTTGTTATTTTAACTGCTGTCAACTTCAACTTTTGGTGACCCTGTGAATGAGAGACCTCCAAATCAACAACCCTGATCAGGTCTTTCAGGCTCAAGGCTATGGCTTCCTTAATTGAGTGTATCCTTCTGGAATATAGTCTTCATCTTTTCCTGCTGCCTTCTACCTTACCAGGCATCATTGTCTTTCCTAGTGGGTTATGGCTTCTCATGATATGGCCAAAGTATGACAGTCTCAGTTTAGTCATCTTTGCCTCTAGGGAGAGTTCAGGCTTGATTTGCTCTAGGATCCATTTATTTGTCTTTTTAGGAGTCCATTGTATCCATAGAACCCTTCTCTAGCACCGTATATCAAATGACGTGATTCTGTTCCTATCAACTTTCCTCACTGTACAGCTTTCACAGCCATATATAGAAACTGGAAATATGATGGCACGAACAATCCTAACTTTAGCGTTTAATGATACATGTTTACACTTTGAGATCTTGTTTAGTTCCTTCAAAGTTGCCCTTCCAAATGCTACTCTTCTTCTGATTTCTTCACTGCAGTCTCCATTCTGATTAACGACCAAGCCCGGTATGAAAAATCTTTAACTATTCCAGTGTCCTTAACAGCTGTAAACCTTTGTACTTTGTACTTTGTTCAACTTTGTTCAAGTCAATTCCTGCTTTACTTATGATAAGTTCAGTGTACAAGTTAAACAGATGGGTTAGGAAATGCACTCTTGCCTGACACTCTTGCTAACTGGCAATCATTCTAGTTCTCTGTATTCTTTCTTGATGGTAGCTTCTTGTTCTGACTATAGGTGTTATGATGCACCTATTCCTTTAAGTCCAATCTCCACCAGGGTTGGGGAACCTACATGTTGCATCACCATAAGGGGAGAAGCTACAACCAAGCCCCCAGGAGCCTGGTTAAAACTTCCTTCAAGTTGACCGGTAGTGAAGCATGATGGAAATGGTAGTTCATCAGAACCTAGAGGGCTGTAGGCTCTCCACTCCTGATCTACACAATCAAAGCCTTTGCTATATCAAAGCACAGGCTGATTTTTCCCCCACCTGAAATTATTTGGAGTGGTCCATTATCCAATGTATTGCAGTATGGTTCTGAGTATGTCTTCCTTTCCAAAACCCAGCTTGGACAGCTGGCACTTCTCACATCATATATAGCTAAAGTTTTTGTTGTAGAATTTTGAGCATTCCTTAATACAATGGTTCTGTGGTTACTGCAGTCCTTAGTGTCCCCTATCTTGGGGATTAGAAAGTATATAAATGCTCAAACCACTACTCTATGCTGTCTTGATATTACCAGTTTGCAGTCTGTGGCACAATCTGCTCCTGGTCTTGTTTTTGCAGACAGAATGGAGCTTCTTCCTCTTTTGTTTTCAATGCTATTTTATTATTATATTGACCATCAGGTGATGTGTATTTATACTGTTGCCTCTTTGGTTGATTGGAAAATGTGTTTGGAATGGACAAACTGTTCGCCTTACAAAATTCAGTCTCCACTCCCCTGCTTAATTTCTTGATCCTTGGCCAAATTTTCCTAAAACCTCTGATTCTGCCCTGTTTCCTACTTTTACATTCCAATTGCCCATTACAAGAAATCCTGTTTTGGTGCGTAATCAGTTTCCACCTGGACTCTAGCACATAATCTTTCAATTCCTTCTTCTTCTGCCTCTGTAGTTGGAGTATAAACTTGGATTATGGTTATATTGACGGGTTTCCCTTGAAGTCTTATTGATATTATTTGATTTGGCTTTGCTTTATATCTTTTGATATCTTTTGCTACATCTCTCCTCACTATTAATGCCACCCCTTTTCTTTATAGGACTTCATCACATGGAGACCTATGTGCTTCCATCCCAAAAATGATTAAAGTGCTGGCATCCTGGAAAAGCAAGCCAATTCACTAATGCCTATCACAAACAGAGAACAACAAGGTGTTAAAAGCACATTACTTAGGGAAGAAAGTGTGTTGACAGCGAATTTGGGTTTCAGAAAGATGCAGACAAGTCCCCGTTGCTAGCTTGGAAATAACTTTTTTGCCCATGATCCAAACTGTCATTTCCACAAGTGCATACACACACATGCTCCAGAGAGGGAAGGGAAATGGGGAGGAAACCCGTCTTTGCCCTAGAAGCTGTTTCATAGGGAGGCAGGCTGAAGTTTCCCTTGCAAACTCCTGTAAAATCACAAACATGCACACTAGAGAGAAAGAGGAGGTGGCTGCTCCATGAACTTGCCTGATTCCAGTGAGGGCTGAAACTCTCAGACACCCTCCTTTTCCAGGACATGTCCTCCATTTCTCCCTCCTGTACAGGAAAAATTTCAAACCATCTTCTCTCTCTGCCTTCTCCCACCAGCTGTTCCCTTTCAGAGGTTGCAGGATGAAGGAGAGCAGCCATGTAAGGGAAAGAGGTGTGTGTGTGTGTGTGTGTGTGTCCGTTTAAGAACAAGGCTTTCTCCCTCTCCTTGGCCCAGCAAGTAATCTGGGAAATGTGGGAAAAGGTAGAATCGGGGACTTGGTTCTCAGACGGCTGCTATTATGTGAAGAGAGCAAATTCGCAAATGAAATGGAAATGCAAATACAGTAGTTTTGCAAAAAACTGATTTCCTGATTCACCTCACTTTCTTTCTGGAGTCTGACTGGTTTGTGCACAGCGTCATCTGAAAAGCAACTGCAAAATTGTCCCTGATGCCCTGGATGACCCTGCATTGTGACCAGCATAACCTTACAATTTTCCCCATGTGAAAATGTCCTTACACTTTCCTTTTCTAAGTAAAACCCTGTGTAATATTCTGATTCAAAATGTCCCATTCCTTCCACTTTAGCTCACTCACCCCAAGTATTGCAATGTCTTTATGCTTCATTGCTTTTTTTTTTTTACTATGTCTAAACTCCCACAATTCATGCTTGTCACATTCCATCTTCCTATAATATGTTCCTATAATATATTTTGAGAGTCAACGTGATGTAGTGGTTTGAGTGTTGGACTACAACACTGGAGACCGGGGTTCAATTTCCTGCTTGGCCATGAAGCCCACAGGGTGACCATGGGCATGGCGCACTCTCTCAGCCTCAGGGGAAAGCAATGGCAAACCTCCTCTGAGCAAATCTTGCCAAGAAAACCCTGTGATAAGTTTGCCATAAGTCAGAAACTTCTTGAAGGCACACAATGACAAACAACAGTAATATGTTTTGTGTAGCTTTTGGCTTTCCTTTTGCCTCTGAACAAGCCAACAGCTGAATGTCCTCTCGGCTTGATTCCAGTTCTGTCACTAGCCACAGTGCTACTTGCACTTGTTCCCTGTTCTTCCCAGTAGCTTGTTAAGTGCCTTCTAACTTGGAAGTCTCATCTTCTGCCGCTATCTCTCGTTTCATTTTGCATTGCTGCATCATAGGGTTTTTATAATAAAAGATGTTCAAAAGGGATTTACTGTGCCACCTTCTGCGTAGCTAACATGCATTAGCCATGGTGCCACTGCCATTGTCTCTGAGAGATCCTCCGCCGTTGTCGCCCCCCACTACTGCTGCTCAGCAAAACCTCGTCCGATATTGGAGACCCTACCAGCAGCACAGTTACCAGCAGCATAGGCTTTTGCCTCAAAAGAGCATGCACTCTCACCATCATGGAGAGGTAGTGCCATGATGGGCTATAATCTGTAGCTGGGTTTTTGTCCTCCATGAATTTGGCTAGTCTATTTTTTATTTTTTATTTTTTTGGTAAAAGTCCTCTCAACTAATGGACAACACTGACTTGTGGCAGTGGCTAAATTATAGTTTTGTAGAGAGGGGTCTGTCTTAAGTGCATTAAGTTATCGTACTAATGTGCAAGAGAAATTCTTTTCAATATAAATGCACAAACCTCCATCATATCCCTCCTTGTTTGGAGGGATAAACTAAATTAAAAATTCCCAATTTTTAGTAACTGCAGAAATGTAACTAGAAGAGGCAGGAACCAATGTGCAATTACATCCAATGGCATGCCTCATTGCCACATTTTCAATCCCATTCAGCTAGGAAAAGGCCAGAAACCACTTCTCATCCTAATTTCATCTTTTATATTTTTTGTCCTTTTTCCAGTCTATTCCTGACCAATTAAGTAAATGTAAGCCACTGTGGTACAGTGATTTAAGTGCTGGACATCAGCTGTGGAGAGCAGAGTTCAAATCCCCTCTTAGCGATGCAAACCCAATAGATGTCTTTGGTAAACACAGAGGAAGGCAAAGGTAAGCCTCCCATGAACAAATCTTGCCAAGAAAACCTCTTAGGGTTACAACAAGTCAGAAATGTCTTGAAATGCCACAACAATAAATGCATTTGGTGGCTCTGAGTGCAAGTGTTTCATGGCAAAATACCACTCTTGGTAGTGTTTGTGGATGTTTTTCTGGATTTTTTTGTTTTGCTCCTCTCAAATTAAATTATTTGGGGAAGGACTGAAGGATCTGGGGACAGGGCTGCAAACATGGAGTTAGAGGGCCAAATTCACTCCATAAGGTACATACACCCTGCTTTCATGTACTGCCTTAGTTATCCTTTCTAATCCCTATATACCTCCACATAATAATGTCCTTTTTGCCAAGAGGCATTCAGTAGCCCCTTAGCCAGTTCTGCATCCTCAATTCAACATTTTTGAAAATGTTTATTGCACTGATTTTAATGATCTTGATTATGTGGATGATTTGCATGTTACAGCTTTTGTGTGTTAAGTCCTATATGGATTGGGTCCAGCCTATTTGAAGGACCACATCTCACTGTATAAGCCCACCAGAGTATTGATATCATCGGGAGAGGCCCTTTTCTCTGTCCCACCACCATCTCAGGCATGTTTGGTGGGAACAAGAGAGAGGGCCTTCTCAGTGGCTGCTCCCAAGCTTTGAAATTCCCTCCCTAGAGAGGCCAGGATGGCTCCATGCCTGCTATCCTTCTGGTGGCAGATAAAGACATTCTTGTGTTGTCAAGCCTTTGTAAATTGATAAGGGCTGGGAATGCTCTGCTATTTAAATTTTAAGATTTGTATTTTTTAACATATTCTATTTAATTCATAACTGTTTTAACTTTTAAAGTGGTTTGTTTTTTAAATTTTAAGTTTGTTTTTTAAATTTTATATTTATACATTTTAATGTTGTACTGTTTTTAAATTGTATTGTTATAAATCTGCTGTTCACTGCCTTGAGTCCCTATATTGGGAGAAAGGCAGGATATAAGATAATAATAATAATAATAATAATAATAATAATAATAATGTCCTTTTTTGGTTTTTCCCCACTTTGTAATGATATTTGTTATACAGTCTAAATGCTATTAGTTGAAAGGTAGGACTGAGATGTAATAATTAAGTTTTGTTGTTGTTGTGTGCCTTCAAGTCATTTCCGATTTATGGTGATCCTAAGCCAAACCTATCGTGGGATTTGATAAATAAATATGAATTATAAAAACCAAAAAAATTAATGACAAATAAATATGAAAATGAAACCACACTTTAATGAAATGGCTATTTAATATCTTGTTCCTTCCCTGCTCTCAGATTTGCTGCTTTCACAGTTGTCATCGCACCTATATGTAAATTGCAGGTAAAGTTTGCTATTCAAGAACCATTCTTGAAAGTCTGCGTTCATCCTCTCCTGCAGGAGCAATCAGCACAGAGGCCTCAGGAGAAAGAGCTGTACTCCTAGAGCAATTCTTCAGGAGATATTTTCACAGCCGATTCCAGCGGGAGGCTGCTCCTTCCTTGTCAGAGCCTTGCTGCTTGTAATCATGTTTTGGAAGATATATACATCCCCAGAGGAAAGGAGATTTGCTGATGACACTGAGGACTGCATTTGAAATCGTAACTCCGGTGAATGGAAAGGCAAGAGGGGAAGCCACGGGGATCACTCTTCAACTCTGCACACAGCCCAAGATTTAAGCAGAATGCTTTCCACCACTTTTTCAATTTGAGAATCCCAATGAGGAGTGAAAAAGGCTCTGCCAAAATGTACAGAAAAGAGAAAACTCAGAAGACAGAGAAACAATGGCATTGAAATGTTTCTGAAGGACAGCTCATTGCCATCCCATAGTGTAGACAACACACAGAGTCCATTGTAGGTCCCAGGAGAAGCCACAGGTTCACAGTGACCGCATTTACCTGCCTGTGATAGGACTGCTCCAAAATATTTTGCTATCATAGGTAGAGGAATAAATGATATTCCTCAACCACCTAAGTTAAGATGTACCATACCCCAAACCAGTATGGGGCACCCGAGGCAGTAAATTCACCCCAAGGGCTTCTCCTGATTCCTGACAGTAAAAAATATAGTGTGTGTATCTGCAAGTAATTTGCCAACTTATGATGACCTGATGAATTTCATAGCATTTATTTATTTGGCAAGGAATACTCAGAGGTGGTCTTACCAGTTCCTTCCTCTGAAATATAGCCTACAGCATTTGCTGGTAGTCTTTAATATTAACCAGGGCTGACTGTGCTTAGCTTCCAAGATCATACAGGATTAGAGCCTTTGGAATATTTAGGCCCTATGCTAAAAAAGTGAATAACTAACACTTTTCTTTTTTCCTCCATTGACACCCCAAACCTGCTGCCTGAGGCAGACACTTCAATGCATAGTAGGAAGACTGGCCCTGATTCATAGAGTGTGACAGCGACAGAGGACACTTTCAGATACTCCCTGAGATTGCAATGAAAACAAAGGGGAGCAGAAGGAAGTTTCTAGCTGTCCCCAAAAGAGGCATTAAATTAAGCGTGGCACTTCTGCTCAAGAACAAACACTTGCCTTACATGAGCTATTGTTGGCCAGGTCTCTTGGGGCCCCTGTGTAGCACCCTGTGACCAGACACCCACCACTCCCCTGTAGATATATTAACAGTGGGAAGAATAGTTAAAATAAACAAGTTTTTCTTTTCATGGAGGTTTTGCATCCAAGACTGGTCTTCCTGCTGCGGAACCTCACAGGAACATTTGTCATTGTGTGCCTTCAAGTCATTTCCAACTTATGGTGGCCTTAAGGTGAACCTATCCCAGGGTTTTCCTGGCCAGATTTGTTCAGAGGAAGTTTGTCTTTTGAGGCTGAGAGAGTGTGACTTGCCCAAGGTCACCCAGTGGGTTTCCATGGCAGAGCAGGGATTTAAACCCTACACCACACTTGCTCCCTAACCTGTGTGTGTGTAGATGTGCCTTCAAGTTGCCTGTTGACATATGGCAACCCCATGAATTTCATATGGTTTTCAGAAGTGGCTTTGCCAGTTCCTATCTCTGAAATGTAGTCTACATACCCCTGCATTAAATAGTGCCATCTAGCAACAGCTTCCCAGAGTTTCAGACAGTGATCTTCTCTGGATCTGTGGAGTTTATCAGATGGGAGGAATTTCTCTTTATTTCAAATGGAGCCAATGGGAGCCAATTTGAATTCATGTGAATTTGCTATCTTAGTGAATTTATGTGAATTCCAATTGCGTTCGGAATGCATTCAGAATGACTTCCCATTACCCGAAAATGACTGCCCATTGCCTGAAATTGCGTGAGATGCTTTAATACGCAATAACGTAAAAACCCATGATTGTGTTTGGAATGACTTCCCTTTTGCCCAAAATTGGTGAGATGCTTTAATACGCAATAATGTGACACCCCATGATTGCGTTCAGATTGCCATTAGATTATACTTCCAATTTCCATCATCTGATAAACTCCTATGTGTGGTTGCTCATTATTGAATCTGGAGACATCTGCATGCAAAGCACATGTTTTTCCATTGAGTGTGATCCTTCCTTTCTGATAAGCTTTTTAAATAACCCCAGGAACTCCTGAATGAAGATAGAAGACCACTGAGACACAGAACGTCTGTGGAGAAAGAGTTACCTGAATTTTAGGTAAATTTTAGGTTGCAAAACATGAACTCATATCCAGACAAAGTAACTTGTATAGTCTCTGGATTTCAGTAAGAAACTCCTTCCAGCACAAGCCTAAATCTCTCCCACTGAAAACAAAGGGCTTAATTTGGCCTCATGATACCCATTTTTCCTTTCTTATTGTTTAAAGTTGGGGGGGGGGGGGGAAGAAAGATTATTATGAAATTGTTTTTAATGCACCACATTTCAGTTTTTCCTGGCAAGTGGAAGCATCTTTATTTCCATTTTAATAATGCAAGTGGAATATAAAATGTTCACTCACCTAAGAAAAACAATCAGTTTTGGTGGAAGAATTTGAAACACATTTCAAGAATAAGATTTGCCTTTGATGGATGAAATAGGCTTCATATAGGCCAGTGTTCCATTCACCCACTTTTTCCTGTGATGCTAAGTTTGCCATGGTGGGTAAATAAATAGAGGCAAAAAGTGTCTTTTTATCTTTCTTCCATCAAAGCTGTAAGCCTATGTAATGCAATATGCCACTGAGATTTCCCATTCATTTTAATAATTCTTTGTTTGCTCTTGATTGCTGAAATGAGCTCTCCAGGAATTGCTGTATCACATTACCACTGTGATTTATTTAACCAGTTGGTCTTCATGGGGCTTTTCCTATAAGAAAACCTCTTGGGTTTGTCGAATCATACCCTACTTTATCCTCTCCTTTTTCCCAATGTTTGAAATGGGAGTATTCATCATACAACATTATAGCAAAATCAGGAAATTGGCAACAACTACTACAACCCTCAGCCTGTTCGAAGATTTTATTTTGGACTGTGTACTTTCATGTGTTCACCTGTGAAATCCCCTCACTTTTTCATTTCATCTGCAACATAAAAGACAGGAATATTTATGCACGCCACTGATTATTTTCCAAGCCTTTCTGAATTGAGTGTCCAAGTAAACTAAAAAAACAAAACAAAAGAAATAACAAACAAACAAACAAACAAACCAAAAGCTGTTCAATAGAACTAAATAAATGTCAACTCATGGTTTTATTTCTTCTTTAATAAAGGCTTCTCCTTGGCAAATTTGTCAACAGCTCATATGAGGTGGAGGGATTATTTTCAGTCAAAATTGTGAGAGGACACAAAAATGGCAACCCCCCCCCCCTTAAACAAAGTTGGTGCCTAGATGTTCACTGTCGCTTTCTGCTTTGTTATGATTATTTTATCTCCATCCGGATTGCTTTCTCTCAAAATGGACAGATGGGTAATTTAGCTATCCTTGTTAGAGCTTCTTTCTTCCTGCTGCAACTTTCTTTCCCAAAGCTCTGAATATGCTTCCCTCTTTAGAAGAGAAACGCTTTTGAATTTCCCTCTTCATCTCTGGGTCTTTATTGTTTTATTTCTTTGTTTTCTCCACATCATTGTAGATTTCATTTGAGCACTTGTTGAACTCGTTCCTGGAGAATCTTTTGCAGTCTTTTATGGAACTTTAAAAAACAAAACAAAAACCCGAACCATCTACGAGTCCCAAATTCTCAGATGGAGATAGATATGGATATCTGTTGTATCTGGGAATTTATAATGCTTAAATTAGTTGGACTGGAGATAGTACTAGAGCAAGCTAAGGCTCATTAGTTAACAACTTTAGTCTTGTTCTTTTGTCCCTTTTGCCATCTAATATGTTTAAATTAGTTAATACAATTAGCTTTTCTATTTCATTTATTACGGCATGATAGTCACATTACAACTACCACGTTTCCCCGAAAGTAAGACAATGTCTTATATTAATTTTTGCTCCCAAAAATGAGCTAGGTCTTATTTTCAAAGAATGTCTTATTTTTCCATGAAGAAGAATTCCCATTTGTTGTTGAACAAAAAATAAATAAATGAACATTTACTATATACTGTATATATATTTATATACAAAAACTTTGCTAGGTCTTATTTTTGAGGGAGGCCTTATATTTAGCAATTCAGCAAAACCTCTACTAGGTCTTATTTTCAGGAGATGTCTTATTTTCGGGGGAGCAGGGTAGTTCATTGGTTATATTAATTTGTTAACACACTGTGTTGTTTGTTTTATGCCATGTCTTCACTATTTTTCATGGAACTTTGAAACTTTTCAGCATTTTATCTTTCAAATTAATTTTATTTTGTTGTAGTTCTGGTTCAGTGGTCACTCATAAAAAGAAAGTGTATAGCAATCCCATTTGTGGTCCATTATGTTTGTGTCTGGATACTACACACAGTAAATAAATAAACTGCAAACAGAGTAGAGTACTTGGATATCATGCTGGGGGAATTAAACACATTTTATTTCTCTCCCATTGGAATAAAAGCAATTTTATCTGGGTGAAGTATCCTCAGTGATATCTCTCTAGTTTATGTGGGGTGAAAGCATATATATTGTATATAGCAAATATCTAAAATGTAAAATGCAATCCATCTTTTCTTTCAATTTTCTGGAATAATAATAATGATGATGATAATAATAATAACAATAATAATAGCCATCACCTTATGGCCCAAGCTAAAGAAAGCCACTATAGCCCTTTGTAATTGAAGGTTGTTGAATAAATTCTCATATTTTTAAACTGCTAGAAAGTTTGAAGTATACTTCTTATGCCAGCAAGGCACATGATTGAGGTATCATGATGAATTGCTAGGTCCAAGGTGTAGGTTATTTAATGACTACTTAGAGCTTTGAAAAAGTACCAAGAGCTGGGAGAGGTGCTATACAAGTGGTAAGCCTTATTACTATTATTAGGAACGTAATAGTGGCATTAGTGTAGTTTCCAGACATTTACCCAAAAAGAGAGCAGAAAATGTTCCTGTAGAATATCAGTGACCTTATTTTAATGTTATCTCTTCTGCTTGCATTCATGTTAAACTGCAGTCTGCAACGCAACTACATGAGGACTTCTGCTAACTCAGAGTGACACTGAACCCGCAGAGACTGGTGAATAATAAATTAAGCATTTACTCTTTGGGCAGTGACATGCCTATCGATGCACTGTGAATCCAATGCTGGGAAGGCAGAATGTTATTCTGAAGACGGTTGGGAAAGACAATATTCTTAGGGAAAGGTCATTGGCAATAAACTGCTACCCAGGGTAGCAAAATGACATTAATAAATCAGCATTATGAACATTGACTTTAATGTTTGCTCCAGAACACTGGCATCACGTCCCAGTCTTCCTGCACCTCAGATAATGATTGTAAGGACTGTAAAGAAAGTCAATAGAAATCTTCAATCAGAGATCTTGGATTCCACATCCCTGATTCCATCCCTGATCTTCAGTCAGAGCAATGTTGTCACGGGAGATGCAGATTGCACTGGGTGACGCCCCAGCAGAGGGGTGGCATCAGATCTGGTTCTCTGCCCACTGCAGGTGTGTGTGTGTGATGCTGCTGTAATGTGGCAGACACACATGCCCCTGCCAGCTTCCCCAGTGCCCAGGCTCTCTTCACTGCAGCAGGAAGGAAGGCAAAGGCAGCAGATACGTGCATGCTCCTGCTGACCACAGCACTGCCTAGCAATGAAGAATCTCAAACAAGAAGACCCAACCTCTGTCCCTGCCTCCCGTTCACTGCCTCGCTTGCCAACTGCCTGCCCCCCAGCAGTTCTTTCTGGGTACCGTTGGATGATGGATGGCCATCCGGTTGGGGGACTGGTAGGCAAGGCAGTGGGGGGGTGGGGGAGAGATGGAGGGAAGGGAGATTGGGCCGGGTGACACCAACCCTAGTGATGCAGCTGAATCAGAGATCCCTGATTTCACATCCCTGAGATCTTAAGTCAGTGATCCCTAATTGCTCAAGGCCCAGTTCAGAGAAGACCACCCTATGGGTTACCTTAGGTGCGAACTCAGCTCTTTCCTCTACTGATAAGACTTTGCTGCACTACAAGCAAAGAACAGGAATCTTCAGCCAGGTCTGCCCTTTGAGCTTCCTGATGAGAAGATGGACCTACCAAGCTACCTGGCAAAACTGGAATGCATGGCTCCAAGTGTCCTTTCTTTTTATTCTCACTTGAAAAGTGAAGCTTGAATACAGCAGGCCAGCAGGTCTTCCTGTAGTCTTCCAGCCTCTACTTTCCATGGGAGCTTTTTTTCTTGTCTTACAAAGCATATTCTTCACTCCTGGACCACAAAGACAGTCCCCTTGTTCTAAGTTTTCTGTAGACTCACTTCACAGTTGGAGAGGAACATGGGGTGGGTCCAGTCAAAGATGCTCCATATATCCATGGACACTATGTTCCATTGACATGTGTCAAACAGTCTTAATGGGACCTGGATGAGCTTTGGAGAGCTGAAACAAGAGACCCACATCTGAATTGTTAGTACATGTATTTATGAGGACAATTACAGGACTTAGAGAATTTAGTTAAACCCAAGGAAATTTTGTCATGGTGCTCTGGGGATTATACTGTTCTTTCTGAAACTATCTCAGGCATGTAGGTGGTATTCCTAGACTGTGATTTGTCTGCATGCTTTTCGTAGAGTAAAGGCTAGTGAACGCAATGGTATTTGCTCCAGAATAAGCATCCGCAGCAAAGGTAAGCAACCTGATATCCGTTTGGACTTCAAATCTCATCAGCCCTAGCCAAAGGTTACAAATTATGGGAATTAAAGTCTAAAACATCTGGAAAGCACCAGGTTGCCTACCACTCATGTTTAGCATTGGACTGCACAGGGAATTTTATACTTCTTACACATGAACTGGCATAAAACCCAAGCAATGATTCAGGCAGGGATGCAACTGGCAGACTTCCTTGTGGACCAGTAATTCTTGCACATCTCAGCACTGGAAATCATTGAATTCTCCAGTTTACCTGCCCTTACAGGAGCATGAGGCAAAGAAAGCAAACTTGTGCGAATACGAAGAGAAGCAATAGGCAGCCTCCTGTGTGAGGGGGTATTTTGTGCATACATTTGCCAGTTTTAAAAGCGAGCGAGAGAGAAAGAAAACAATTATCTGACATAGGCCTCAACAGATATTGCAGTGTCATAGCAGATGGGGCATGTGCCTGGTTTTGGGGCATGTGTATATATGTATCCTTTTAATGTTTTCCATCTAAATTCATCACCACAGGATTCAATATTATACTTACTGTTTGCAGCTATTAAACCCACTTGTTTCTAGACAACTCTCCACAATATGGCATATGTCTAATTAGACTTAATTAACTCTAATTAACCATATTAAATTTGCAACACTTTCATTCAAGCTGTGTTTAGGAGAGTTTGTGGTAAATAAGCCCATATTCAAAAGTTATTTTGATTACCCCTTTCTTCTGCATTATGGTTTAATACCTTGCTTTGACCAAATTCCTGCATACAGAAATAAGTGCTTAGTTTTTGACTCTATATCTATTTTTTTTTGTAAAAAATAATTCTATTTGGATTGATTTTTTTTTTGGTGGAAGGTTGACTGCTTTCTTATTTTAGATTCTCCCCAATCCATTGTAATTGGCTCCAAGGCAGTTAACATTAAATCTCAACATTGGACAAATCCTCACAACACAGAAAACAACTTCCCAGTTTCTAACTCAAGAGCTGCAACAAATATCAGTTCAAAGTGAAAAGCATGCAACATTTCCAAAAGATGCTTTAACAGTCTCCTAAAGAAAGTGAATTGCAAGGCTACAGGATGGCTACCAATTTGTTCCATAACGTTAAGATATCTGTGTCTATTATTTCTTGTTAACGCTTCCCATTATCAAATGTTCACTGAAATTAAGTCAGCATGTTCAGAAGTAATCAGTGAATCCAGACCTTGGGAAAGTTACTTTTGGGATTATAACTCCCAAAATTCCCCAGCCAGTGGTCACTGTGATTGAGGGATTCTGAGAGGTGACATCGAAAAAACAGCTTCCCCAGGTTCTGAATGTATCAGGCCTGCATTTGGTGTCCCAGGGTCTGATTCAACACATACGCTTGATCATTTGCCTGGCTCCACTGAAAAGTAGCAGGTTTATTATGATGTCAAGGCCAGAGGAAATTTTCCATCTGGTGGTTATTGTATGAGAGCCCGCATGGTACAGTAGTTTGAGGGTTGGACTACAACTCTGGAGACTAAAGTTTGATTCCCAGTTCAGCCATAAAACCCACTGGGTGACCTTGAGCAAATGACATGTTCTTAGCCACAAGAGAAGGTAATGGCAAACTTCCTTTGAACCAAAACTCCATGATAAGTTTGCCTTTGGGTCACCATAAGTTGGAAATGACTTGAAGGCATGCAAGTCATAGAAAACAAACATATAACTTATAACTGCATTTGCGTTCCACTGGATGCAAGTGAAGTGGTCATAAGAAAATAAACTACCAAGAATGTGATCTGTACAATGAAGTGATGGCACCACTTCCACTGGGAAGAAAAACACAGCGTGGATTTGAGCGAGTGGGAGAGAGAAAGGATTAATAAGAATCCTTCATATTAGTTCTGTGAAACAATGAAATTGGACATCTTGCCTATCTCAGGCCATATCTACCACATCCAACTACATAGGTTTCCCTCTGCCCTTATTGTGACCTGTCTACACGATGCAGGGTCAAAGCCCCAGTTCGAATGTAGACTGTTTTCACTACATAAGGAAAATTCTGCACAAAGTCTGCCCTATCTCTGGCTAAACTGAATTTTTTTTAAAAAAAGAACTCACATTTTGGTCCAGATTTTACAGGAAAATCCAGAGTACTCCGCAGCAATGCTGGGAGGCTCTTACACTTGTATCCCATTCTACTGCCTGTCATCAGCACTGGCACAAAGTCACAATGAGGCGTGCAACCACATAATTGATGCGATGTGCCTTGTTTCTGACTTCAGAGGAAGGAGCTGTGCCAGCATTAGCACCAGGTGGCATAGTGGAACATGTGTATAGACAGCCATCCAGCGTCACTATAAAGTGTGAAGGCAATGAGAGGGGGGCAACAATACTCTGGGAGCAGCCTGGAGTATTCTGGCCTGTGTAGATCAGCTCTCAATTGGAAACTAATAACCCTGTCACCTAGGCGAAAGTGGAAACACACACACAGTCAGTATATTTTCACAGCTCAGTTGCCAAAAAAAGTATAACATTTAAAAACCATGAAAAGAGGTAATTGACTCTTCTGCTTCAACTGGATAAACTGGTCACATATTCTGTGAAAGCATTTGACTGGGAGTTCCTGCATGGCAGGGAGTTGGACTGGATGGCCCTTGTGGTCTCTTCCAACTCTAAGATTCTATGATTCTATGCATGCTACAAAAATGCAGGCATTTCCTCTCTAACCATTCCCCTGCCCACCAAAAGTAGTCTTTTCATTTTTGTTTTGTTTTGTTTTGAAAAAAGCATTTTCAGCACACAGAGGAAAACAAACCAGGGGCTTCCTTCCCCCTTCACTGGCAGGCTTTGGGGAAAGAAACTCCTAAATGGATCCTCAGTGCACTCAAACTCCTTCCCATCTCCTTGAGACCCAAGGGAAACTTGCATGCATTTAAGAGCTCTTTGCAAAGCAAGCAAGCGAGCAGATTGTCTGGTAATGGCTTCTCCTGTCATAAATCTGGCTGCCTCCCATCCTCTCCATCTTCCCTGAGATGCGCCACATGCTGCACTGAGTGAAGAAAGGAGAAGGGTGAATTGGGAGGTAATAAGGCAGAGTCATGAGAGCATCTATGCTTGTCAAGCACCTCTCTGATCCTGACCATTAAAAGGGAGGCCTCTTCAGAGATGGCAAACGTAACTTTCTTCTGGACCTTGAATTCCTCTCTCCCTTCTCTGTACTCCAGCGAAGCCTCCTTCCCCTTGAATTTCCAGTCCTGAACAGAGTATCCATAAACTTCAAAGGGGTTCTGACAATTCCCCACAGCCTTTCCCCCCAATGAGTTACTTTTTTAATGTTTTGCACTACAATGCTCAGTACCCATACCAGCGTCCATGCTGCTGGGGGGGAATCAGGGAGCTGTAGTCCAAAATAAGTAACTTTCCCAATTTCTGATCTTCCTCCCCTTTCCTCTTTTGCCTTGGTGACCCAATGCCAGCTTTTTCCATGGGAGCATTTCAAGGAAACAATAGCGGCTCCCTGCTTCTCGCAGCAGTAGGAAGAGTGACTGGCGTACCAGGCTGAGTTTATAGGACATGAAGGAGAAATCCATACAGCTGGCTTGGATTAATCAGTGTTCTGTTCTCAATCTGGAATCAAGACGCCGATTGCTTAGTCACATGGATCAATCAAGTAATGTTTACAACCAATCTCTTACTCTTTTTGGTTATTTTTATTGTGGCAATGCTGAAAAGTACACCAGGCACACTCCCACTGAAAAGAGTTATATAAAACTGAGTGATGCGTGAGTGACTGGGAGACAAAATCATTTGGGCAGGTATCGATTAAAAGAGACATGGACATTGAAGTTCGTGATGTATAGGCAGTAGTTCGATGGCTACTTAAGTTGCTGTTTCTGGATGCCTCTGCAAAAGAGCAGAAATATCTATCCACTTTGCATCAGCTGCAAACTGTGGAGGGCCTCCATTACTTCTGATCTCACTGGAAATGCTTTTTGACTGCAGTTTCCATCAGCCCTAGCCAGCATAGCTCATGGTGAAGGGTGATGGAAGCTGCAGTCCAACAATGTCCTTTACGAACACTTTCCCAAGCAGGGAGGAGGCAAAATTCAGCCGGTTCCAAAGGCCAGTTTCTGGAATCTGAAACTGAATAAATCTGAACTGATGACAGTTCAATGCTTTTTAAGATGATTCATTATGATTTTTTTTTAAAAAAATCATATTAAAAAACCTATTCTTTCTTTGCTTAAAACAAATGAATTTGATTTTTTTTTAAAAAAACAACAAATACCTGGTATTTCATCTAGACCTCTAAAGAATACTCGCAAGGCCTCCTGCTTTTCCTCCTGAACAAGAAAGGGGTTCTTGTTTACAGAGAAACCCAACTAAGCAATTGGTCTATAATTGTATGATGTTGTACCTTTCAGGACTACTACATTAGGAGGAACTTTATGACAGTAAGGGCTATTCGACAGTGGAACACATCACTCGGAAAGTGGTGGAGTCTCCTTCTTTGGAGGTCTTCAAGCAGAGGCTGGATGGCCATCTGTTGGGGATGCTTTTATCGAGAGTTCCTGAATGGCGGGGGTTGGACTGGATGGCCCTTATGGTCTCTTCCAACTCTATGATTCTATGCCTTCTTCTCTTCCTCCTCCTCCTCATCTGAGAAAAAGATATATGTGGGGCTTTCTAGATTGGCAGGAAAGTGTGACATGAAGTTGCCTTTTCCTTAATGCTTAGCAGCTGCACCACAGCCTTTAGATGGAGCTACGCTGTTCCACAGTTTTTAAAAAAGAAGCTGGGAAAACCAGCACCTTTTTAAAGGTGTTTCTTCTCCCCTAAAACGCCAAAAAAAAAAAAAAAAAAGGTTTTCATGGCACACTTTCCCTTTTTCTCAACTAAAGGCTAGACTTTCATGCAGCCATGAACACACTTCTTTTTGCCAATCTAGAAAGCCCCTGTGTAAAAAACTTGGGTTTTGTGAAAAAAAGCCTTAGGTTTTCCACAAAACAACATTTTTGCACACAACAGTTTCTTGGATGCAAACTAACAATTTTTCTCCAAAAATATATTTGATTATGCTCAGAAGAACTTAGGTCTTTGGTGGAAACAATTTTTCTTTCATAGAAAAGTCCTAAAATGTGAAAAATAGTTGGGGGGGGGGGATGCACAAAATCCCATGTAATCACACCAACTGAAGAACAAGCTTTTGAAATGATTCAACATCGTTTGTGTGTGAGAATGCAGTAAGCAAAGATTTATATCGACTTTCTTTGAATGTTTTTAACAGCAGTTAAGTGTGTAGAACCACAATGTTGCCCAAAGCAGGCTATCTGCGTATGAGAGAAAAGGCTCACCTTCTCTTCTATAACATTCACGTATCTCATTTCGGCATCTTTACTGTATGTGTGAGAAAAAGGTCACCACTGTCCCTTCTATAACATTCATGAGTCTCATTTTGGCATCTCTGTTTTGGAACCTATCCTACATTGGCTCCCCTGAAGCTGTTAGAAGTAGGTTTGCCAGAGTAAAAACTGGAGAGGGCTTATGTACATTTAATAGCTGTGTAGAAGAGGGAGTGTCATTAATTGTTGCTCCTCATCCGGCTGCATGACATGAAAAAATCCTACTAAAACCCTCTCTACCACACAACCATTAAAGGTATAGAATCCCTCTCCAGTTTGCACTCTGGAAACCTCTGAGTTATTGAGCCATTTGTTAGCCTTGCTTCTGCCACTATTTCAGAACTGCATTATGTTTCTTATATATTTTATTACACTACCTTCCACTTTCTTAGCACCATTTCTTGGTTTCATACCTGTGTTACTGCTTGTATTGTGTGTACCTATTTAAAACTACCATGACTCAACTTCATCTGTACATGTCAAAACGGACTGTGTTCTGCAAATCTAATGTTAGAAATTTCTTCTTCCCCAGTGAGTCCCAAAGGTGTGACCAGATTCCTTTTGTCCTTTAACAGTAATAGACTAACCTGGATGTTTCTTTTTATTACATGTAAAAACAACAGGTTGCAACTTGCAGGTGTAAGTCTCATTCTCAGGGTGTCTATGGAAAAAGTGCAATTCTGTGGTGAAAAGACAGAATCAAAGGGTCAGGCCATTTTCTCGTGGGCATGAGACTTTTTGCTATCGGCTCTGAGTGAGGTACTAGTCTCTACCCCTTGATCCACAGCAGGCTGCACCCAATATAGATAAGCTTCATACACACACACACACACACACACACCCCAAGCTAGGAGGAACCCTTTCATTTCCAGGTTCTGTTCCATAAGTCAAGTTGCCATTGCTAGTTAGGGTCAGAGAATCTCAGCCCTTACCCAGATGTTAGCTTCAGCCTTGAATGTTTCTCTAAAATGAATGAATAAATATGTAACTTGTTAGGAGACGGCACTCTGTAACTTGTTATTGTGAATCTTTAATATCTTGTTGCATTGTTCATTATGACGCTCATAGCTTTTGCAACAATTTTAATTCCCTTTTTGGAAAAAAGTAAAATACTTAAAAAGATAGAAAAAGGCCTCAAGATTTGGGGTGACTTGCTTCATAATGTTCCCTCAAATTATTTTTAACCACTTAAAAAAAACAAAAACACACACACACACACACACACACACAGGCCTTTACCAGTTGTGTTATTTTGCAAAATGAATGACAATGTGTCCCTATTACTGAAAGGAGTAGTCTCTGAAAATGCCCACAAAGCAATGTTTGTCTGAAATAGTAATGACAAAAAGTTAAAGGAGAAGGGGATAATGATTTTCTCAGTTATTACCGTATTTTGCAAAAAGGACCATTGTTATATCCTCACTGTTCCGAAAAGTTATGTGTTCCACATAACATGTTCCATGCCCTAGGCATTAAAGAAAAACATACCTTACTTTTCTTCTTTTTATCCTCCTTAACCTCTTAGTTATCTGTAAACAGAAAGTTTGATAGTCAATAACTCTGTAAATGCCCAAGGCTTTAACACACACAGGGAAACTTTCTTTCTGAAAGCTGTGTATCAATCAGATGAATGATGTAGGCTTTTTTTTTCCTTTAAAAAACTAAGGTACAGCTAATATATTTTGAAATATAACACTCAATGATTTATATTTTTGTTTATTTTTTAAAAAAATAAATTATTCATTAAAAT
This sequence comes from Urosaurus nigricauda, assembly GCA_034509955.1. Lineage (NCBI taxonomy): Eukaryota > Metazoa > Chordata > Lepidosauria > Squamata > Phrynosomatidae > Urosaurus > Urosaurus nigricauda. The sequence continues at coordinate 111,297,741 of JAOEGL010000002.1, read as the reverse complement.
TTTAGTATAATTTCAGGGAGCATCTGTCAGACTATTAAAAAGCAATGATAGCAATCTAATTAAAGGCCAAGATTCTACAAGACTCCCAGGAGAAGGTAAAGGTCCATCACAATATGAGTACCTACACGGGATGGTTCAGAGGAAAGTATATTTGTGTTTTCTTCCCCAGTTGTGCGACAGCTAGTGAATAGTGCCCAGGAACACAGAGAGCCAATAAATTGCAAGGAGGCAGAGTGACACCCTGGACAAAGCCACTACATAAGGAGGTAGCAGATAATGTCCCAAATGCTTACAGTGGGATCAACAGCGTTAAGTTATTAGTAGGATTCTGGCCATCATTAGGTATGGAAGGAATTGTTATTGTTTCAGGTGAACAGATTTTACACATTTTATTAAATGTGAATAAGGTATTGTGCGAGTGTAACATTAGATGATGACAGTTTAGGTATCAAAGAATTTGGAATCATTATGTATGGGAAAAATTGTACAATGGGCCCTTGGTATCTGCTGGAGTTTGTTACAGGACCCCCTGTGGATACCAAAACCCATGGATGCTCAAGTCCCATTAAATTCAATGACATAGTAAAATGTTGATCCTTATATAAAATGGCAAAATTAAGGTTTGATTTTGGGGTGTGTGTGTGTGTGTGTGTGTGTGTATTCAAGTTGGATGGTTGACTCTGAGGATAAAGAATCCATGGATAGGAAGGATCTACTCTATTGATTGCTTCAGGTGAATAGATGTAACAGATCTTATTACAATATACGAGGAACAAAGGGTTGTGGAAGTGTAACTTGAAATGGTGATTGGTATGACTTTGTGGTATCATAAAATCTATAAGACTGTGAGAAATGGCTAATACTAATCTTCCATGCTGAGAAGAGTCCTCTGAATAGAAATTAAACAAGCCTCTGTAACAGTCAAGTCTCAGCCTGAACAAGTCTTGTAAGTCAATAGAAAGATACTGTTTCACTTTGCAGAAGCCGCTGTGTGAGCGTTTAGGGCTATGTAATCTTCTCATGTAGGACCAGAATAATCTTAGCCCCAGAGATAGACCACAAACTATGGCAAATTCATAATTAAATTGAACTTGTATATTTTCTTCTACACCAAGGTCATCTGCCTTGAGTTATCTCAGTGAGCTGCAATAAAAGAAAATAAAGTGGGCTCTTGGTATACAGTGGGGTTTGGTTCCAGGGTCTCCTGTGCATACCAAAATCTGTGGATGTTCATATCCCATTATATACAGTGGTATAGTAAAGTTTTGTCTCTTATATAAAATGGCAAAATCAAGGTTGGCTTTATTTTTGGAATATTTTCAAGCTGTGGATTGTTGAATCCATGGATAAAGAATCTGTGGATATGGAGGCCAATTGTAGTTTTGTGTGTGTGTGTGTGTGTGTATAAATAATATGATAGTGGTGGGAGGAGACAAGTCTAGTAAGTGTTTTTTATTTTCACAGAATGATATAAATATCTATACCTGCTGAAGCCTGGGTCTATCTGTCTGTCTGTCTTTCTGTCTATCTGACTATCATTGTCTCAGGGGAAATTCTGATAAGATCTAACATCCTGAGAAAACCGCAGAGATGAAAAGAATAAATCAGCAAACTGTTAGACATAGACCCCCTAACCATTTTTAAATGGCATTTGCATTCGTCTTACAAGTAATATCAACAGAATCCACAGCCTCTTTTCTCAGTTTACACATGGCAGCCTTTATTAATCTTGTGGGAGACTAGGCTGCTCTCCCCAAGTCTCCAGCCTTTATCATAGCCAGGAGCCGTTCAGGATATTGCAGCCACAGTGCTTTCAAAGCAGCTTTTATCCTGAAGCAACGTATATGTGTGTGTAAATGTGTGTGTGAATGGAGAGAGGGAAAGAATGGCAAAGGGATTTCATAAGCAATGAGAGTCTGAATATAATAAACATAGGGATTAGAAAGCGTCACCTGTTCTGTTCCTTTGTTCTGTTGGTTCAACTATATGGACTTTGCATCATCTATAAATACGAATTGTTCATCCACTGCTTCCCTTCATGGTGTCTTTTCACTCACTTGTAGCAACTAGTTCCTGAGACAAATGAAGCAATGCTTTATCTGTGCACAGTGTTTTCTGTTGATTGTTTTCTTTCTGATTGTTATCTTCCCCTCCACCATGTCGTTGTTGTTGTTATTGCTCTGTGCCTTTGAGTAGTTTCTGATTTATGGCAGCCCCGTCATGGATTTTCTGTGGCTGAGAGTGTGTGACTTGACCAAGGTCATCCAGTGAGTTTCCATGGCAGTGCTTCCATCTAATGAGCCACTGAAGCACTGTCCAGATTAGAGTTTGGAAATATTACTTCTGGGGATGACAGCTCCCTCAACAACTCAGTGGAATATGTATCACCATGTCTAGACACAGATTTATTACTCCGAAATAAATGTTTGGCATTATGGAAAGCTATGTGCCTCTTAAAGGTTGAGCACTGATTACTCTGAGGCACAATTCTTTATAAGTCCTCTGTTACTTCCCCTTTCACAAAATAAAATAAAATATGTCTCCTTCCTTGCACTGTTTCCAATAGCCTGAGGGGTTTAAAAAAACGCCCCTAAGGGGCAGACTGCAGCCGCTCCTTCAGCTCCTACATGGCATCCTTTCCATGGTGCAGAAAGGAACTGCTTTTTGTGGCTCTTTTTTGCACCATGGAAAGGCCAGATTGAGGCTGTGGCAACTACATCCTGCAACCCCAATCTGGCCTTTCTGTTGCACAAAAAGGAGCCACAAAAAGCAGCTCCTTTCTGCACTATTGAAAGGGCACCATAGCCGTGGCTTTTCTGCACTCCTTTGGTGCTGCATCATCTGGACACAGTGCCAGAGAAGCGTCGTGATGCCCCCTGTTGTGTGGTAGTGTGCACAGCATCACGCTGGCATGGGGGCGGAGTTGGGGCATGCATTGTGCGGATGCCATGCCCCCACTCTGCCTTGATGCCAGCCCTGGTTTCCAAACGTTTTTGGTTACCCTCTTTTTCTCCCTTTCATGATTCAATTAACAGCTTATGTCATAACATCTATTATTATGTACCTTCAAGTTGGCTCTATTTATGGTGACCCTATCCAAAGGTTTTCTTAGTAAGACTTATTCAGATGAGGTTGGCCATGGGCTTCCCCTCACTGCTGAAAGAGAATGACTTGCCCAAGGTCACCTAATGGTTTTTCATGGCTCAGCAGGGATTCAAACCCTAATCTCCCAGGGTCCTAGTCTACTCCTCAAACCCCTACACCAGCCTGGCTCTCTTGGATATGTATATGTACTCTAAATAATACTTTATTAAATAAACCTGTTTGCACTTGCTCATCCCTGGACACATTTGAAAATGAGAATATCCCGCTGTGCGTGTTTATACAAAACAACTTATAATTAAAAATCCGGTTTTCTTATTAGCCATGTGCTCTGAAAAGGTCAAATAAACTCTCCCAAGAGTTTGCCATTTGAGGAGGGCAGAAGGATGAGCTGGAGGGAGGAGAGATATAAGCTTCCATAGCAGACTCATGAATCACACTGCTTACTTGTAGTACAAAACTGGGGGACTAGGCCCTGTGCATTTATTGTTTCAATTTACATGTGTGCTTAGTATTTCACAAATATACCTATGTACCATAGGAATAGTGTAAGAAGGAATAGAAAACCACTGTCTGGCTGTACTTCATAAATGTGTAAGTGTTCCTGAATTCAGACCCTGTGGTGAGTCAAGGAAGGGAATAGAAGGAATAGTGTAAAGAAATTCCCTGGGCAGAGAAGGCTCCTAGGTGTCCTTTGATAACCTTGAATCCATGAAGATAAATGTCATATGGTCCAGGCATACTGCTGTGGCTAGGTTTATGAAGCCAACCCTTCCTGTACTCACCACAGGGTCTGAATTCAGAAACACTTATACATTTATGAAGTACAGCCAGACAGTGGTTTTCAAATGAGTCTTCTAGCAATGGCCACAGAAAGTGCACTGCAGGCATGAAAACATTCACTAGTATATCTGTGGGTTGCACACCTATTCATCCTTGTCTGATAAAGTAATGAGAATATAAATATAGAAAGGGACTGTCAGTGATTCTGTTCACGTATTACAACATGCCATGATGGCGTTTGTTGAAATCTGGCAGACTATGATGTGCAAACCTAACTTTTTTTTAGCACACAACAGGTTAGTAGCCAACCACAAATTATAATCTGATGACTGGTTATTTATTCATGGTTTGCACCAGCCTTTCTTAACCCCTTTACCTATGAGGAGCCCTTGAAATAATTGTCAGGTCTTAAGGAACTCCTGTATAAATATTACACCCACAGCTAAAATCATCATCATCATCATCATCATCATCATCATCATCATCATCATCATCACAATCTCTTGTGGAACCCTTAGCAACCTCTTCTAGAACCTCAAAGTTCCAGGTCACCCAGGTTGAGAAACCCTACCTTACACACTCTGGTTTGTTTAAACCAGGCTTGTTGTGACAATCAAAGCTATCACTGCAGTTTGTCCCTGGCCTTTTTCCTAACTGGCACACCTTGAAAGACACGCTGGCAAATGAGAAAACTAAAGATTTTTGATGCAGCCACCAAACAATGGAGCTAGGAGTGGAAACAAACCAATAGGAAGGAGAGGGAGAGAAGAGGAAGAGACAAAATAGACAGTAAAGAAAGTATCAGGTTCCTATTCAGTTGTCACAAAAACACATCTGGATTGCCCACCGTAAACTTCCTGAAACTAACAAACAAAACCCTCCAAACCTAGGCAGAAATAAAGTGGAAACAAAACCAGAAGTGATTGCTGGTCACTTCTATGATGCTGGAAATATATTGGTATTGGGACATGCTTGTGAAAATCTGCCCTTCGGCCAAGCCCAGTTGCCTACCTCTGATTTATGGACACCCCACAACTGCAGAACTCCACAAATTAAAGAACATTTAATTCCACAGTTTATTTCTATGGCTTTCTCTATTCAAGAAGACATCTATATCTTTTCCTATTCACATTTTTTAAGTCGTGTGACCTGGCCACAATCCTTGACACTAAAGGTCTGATTAATATTTGGGCATGCACACATATGCAGTGGGATTACATGCCAAATGGCTATCCAATACACTGTGTGTGTCAGTATGTGCATCTGTGATCATGCTCTGCAGCAGCAAATAAATGAGGGGTAAACTGGTATTACCACCACATTACAGAGCAGACCAACGATGTGCTGATATGCAACAACAAAAGAGGAATATTCTTAAAACAGGCCAGTTTTCAACACTGGTTAAACTTCAAAGAGGATACATTTATGACCATCGCTTCTAGGAAATGAGATACAAAATGGGGAATAGTTCAGAGGCAAGCAATGAAAGTGACAGACAAGTGGACAATGAAGCTAACTATAGAAGGAAAGGTGAAAGGAGCTGAAAGCGGTTTTCTCATGGGGGAAGAGAACTGACGTGAGGAGAGAGAAATATTTATAATCACTGAAATGGCTGCTTCGATGAAAGGCACAGAGACCAATTATTTTCACTAGCCAGTGAAGATAGCAACAGAGTGCATTTTAAGCTTCAGGAAGGAGAGTGCGGTGTAGTGTGAAGTCCATCCTTTTAATGAGATCGAATTGGGATGGTTGGCTTCAGAGAATGACAAGTTGGGGAGTTTGCTAGGGGCCCAAGAAGCAAAGGATTTTATTTATTTAATTTATTTCAAGGATTCATATCCCACCTTTCTCCCACGATGGGATCTATGGGGCCAGTGCTAACGTAGGTTACTCTTCATGCAAATTGTGGACAAAGCCAGAAGAAGCAAGAGATAACTCTCGCCAGAGGGTAACCCAGCCTCTTCCAGAATGTGGAAGGTTATTTTGCCTGAGGACCTGAAAATCTTCAAACTGGTATTTGTTAAAATTATTAGTCATAGGAAAAAAAACACCTGATTTTTGTTATAGCAGAAAACTCTGATAGTGTCCAAATTGTGCTTTCTCAGTTTGTTCTATGTACCTCATTGGTATATTGAAAACAATCAAATCACTGGGTCCATCCAGATGGCATCTGTCCAAAATTCCTTAAAGGATTGAAATGTGAAAATGCTGATTTCCTATCAAAATTTGACACTAAGATTGGCCTCTGTACCAGAGTCCTGGAAAAGGGCCCATGTAATGTCTTAAAACAACAACAGCATTGAAGGGGATTCAAGAAATTATGGAGCAATTAATTTTGTTTCTGTTTTGAGTAAATAAATGGAAAGCTTTATTAGAGAAAAATGTGTTGAAGAGAGAAAGACAGGGCTTGCTAGAGAAGAATCAAAATTGCTTGTACAAAAGTAAACTTTGCCATATTTACTTTTTAGGTTTCATTTTTTCTTCATAGTCCAAATATTTTTGTTTAGACTACAACTCCCCGAGTTGTTTAGTGTTTAGGGAATGTGTGGAAAACAAAGCTGGAAAAACAAGTTTGTTTTTCTGTGTAAAGCAGAATTTGGAAATTTTTCTTTGATTGGAATCCATGCTCATATATTGTAAAAAAACAGCATTAGGAAAGATATTAAAAACAACTGGGAAAGGTATGGTATTTTCTGTTCAAATCAGAGCTTGGAAAGCTTTTATTGACTTGCAGTTCCAAGAGTTTTTAAAAGCTGTGTTTAAAAAAAGAGGTTAAAATTGTGTGTGCCTGTTTGTGTTCATTTGTGTTCTGCTCAGTGCAAAGCTTGGGCAATTTAATTTTCTGCTATAGACGTGTTTTCTCATTTATTAGACTTGGGGCTGAACAGACGGCCCCTAAGAGGCTGCTCCATGCTGCCCCTTTCCTCATTGGATCAGGGCCATGGCAAATACATGCTGGGGCCCTGATCTGGCCTTTCCACAAAGCAAAAAGAAGCTGCAAAGAGTGGCTCCTTTTCATGCCACAGAAAGGGTGCCCTAGGTCCCGTAGCAGCAGCTTTTAGGTGCTCCTTTGACACAGAGCATTTAAATGCTGCAGCAATGAACACCATGACCCCCCCCCCGTGCAGTTGCTTACATATGGGCGGCATGGAGAGGCTGGCGTGTATACGCCATGCCCTCATGCTGCCCCCATGCCAGCGTATAATGCTGGTTTGCAGAGGTTCTTTGTGTTTCTGTATTTGAACAGCATGCTCTTGTTATCACACCCCAGTGCAACCCAGTAATGAAGACTCCTGGATCATAACAAAAGAGATTCTTTATTTGTAGATTCAGCTGCAAGTGAGGAGCAACCTCATCTACTAGTGCACATGGCCACATGCAGGTGGTCTTATATCTTGCCAAACAAAGTTACAGAAGCAGAAGTGCAGTTAATTGGCTAATCCAAATTAAATTACGCCTCCCATTTCCTTACCTACTTCCGCTATCACTACCATCCTACTGAACATGCCCCAAAAGGTGGACCTTAATTATAATACCAGTATCCAAAGTGATCTTATAATGAAGTTTAATAAGCCATAGTACACTAAAAGGTCAACTCTTGTGGTCAAATCCTTCCCTTGTTCTGATTATAACCAGCTCAGTTTCTGTTAAGCACTTAGTCTGATCACGAGTTTACTCTTGGTTCCCATTTTTAGCTAAATTTGTCTGCTAACTTGGCAAAATATTTCCTGTTATTTTCACTGTGTCTTGTAAGCCTCAGTTGATTCTCTATTTTCCTATCTTTATTTGCAAGTGTGTCAACAAGAAGCATTTTATATGTTATTACATCCTTAGCTATTAATCACTGGCCATGGTCCAAACCATGGAACCTTTTTTCCCCTCAATGTGTTTCCACACTCTGTGCAACTGTGTCTGAAGCTTAATTCACAATGCCTAAAACATCACCAAGATATATGTAACATTATGCAACCTCACCAGGGGCCATCTGTAGGTCTCACGTTTGGGCCCTAAGATCTCTGGGTGTGAGACATTCTTGACATCACCTGGTGTGTGTGTTTGTGTTCCCTTTCTATCCTGGCATTTGCTGGTTTGGGATGTGCCCTCCTCTGTCTTAGAAGGAAATGGGAATGCAATGAATGCCTCAAGGGAGATACGACAGCTAGGCCATTTCCCTTCCCTGTTGTCTCTCTTAAGGTACCTTACTTTGTGTTCCTCCATTCATGGATGGAGTCCCCTTAGAGCAGGGTGACCAGATGTCATAACTGCAAAGGAAGACAAGGCACTGCAGAATGCAGCAGATTCAAGAAAAAAATAAAGGACATTACCAAATAAAAGCTAAAAACTCTAATATAAATATAAAATGCTTCTTAGGCTCAAAATGCAGGATATTTTGAAGTTTCTCCTCGACATGTTCTGGAGAAGGAGGATGTCTGGTCACCCTGCCTTAGACAGTTGAAGGGAACCATCTCTCTCTCTCTTTCTTTCTCTCTCTCTGTTCCAGCTACAGGAGAGCCATTTAGGGCACTCTTCTGCTTCCAAGCAAAGAGAACTTCAGCTCTACTCTTTTTTTTCTTCACTGGTTTTTTACACTTTTTCTAATAATACTGCCATAAGGTCTTGCTCTCTCTGGATCTTTGCCTCCATGGGTTCATTTACACAGTGACCAAATTTGTTCATAGACACATTTCAGTGAACTGATGTGTCTAAGGATGAAAGGATATCCTCTGGATACTGGCTAGAGCCTGAATTCCTGGATCTTGAGAAGAGGCCTTTCTCTACTCTAGAAGTTTCCTTCCCTCAAGAAGAAAGGGAGATCACTGGTAAGTACATGATTTTTGTATAATTCCTTTTTAAACCCTGCCTACCTTAATTTCTTGTGCTTTCCTCCTATTGTCTCCCTAATGTTAATTTATATTTTGTAATAATAATAATATAATAATAATAATAGTTTATTTATAGCCTGCTCCTCTGTACATACACTTGTAAACTCCTCAGGATGGGGATCTGCACTTTTATACTTTGCTGTGTGCCATGCATATTAATGTGGCTATTACTTAAATAAAATAAAATATGTGAAACATCAGCTAATAATTATACCAATAACAACAGCAGTAGTAAATAAACAATAGTACAGGGATCATTTGTGGGTGAAAAATAGTATATACCAGCCAAATAGGGCATGCTTCAAACTAGAAAGCAACACAAACTTTGGTCTGTAGTGTTGCTGCTCTTGTTTCTTTTAGTGCTATTATTAATCATATTTTATTAATGTCTTTTTATTGCATAATGTCTTCTTAGATTGCTGCAAATTGTCTTGTGAGCCTTAGTATAAGGCAGGATAGGTTTTGTTTTTTTTTAAAAAAAACCACTCTCTATACAGCACTACATTTGCTGATTGTGAAAGCAAACTGCAAGCTCTTTCAAACTATTGCTAAACAGCAAATATTGAACGTTGGTGTTCCTTGGCATCATCTGAGCATTCACTAACACAGTGTAAAAAGCAGAGTGGAGTGGCAGGGGAATGAAAGAAGCTATAAGGCATTAAGAGACCCATTGTGGTGTAGTGATTTGAGTGTTGGACTAGGACACTGGAGACCAGCATTCAAATCCCTCCTCAGCCATGGAAAACCATTTGTTGACTTCGGGCAAATCATTCTCTCAGCCTCAGAGGAAGGCAAAGGCAAACCTCTTCTGAACAAATGTTGCCAAGAAAATCCCTGTGATAGGTTTGCCTTAGGGTCACCATAAGTTGTAAATGACTTGCAGGTACACAACAACAACATTAGGCATGAACAATCATCATATAAATCGTGTAACAGTTCAGACGATTGGCCAATTGCTGGTTGCCAGAGTTCTTCCATGTCTTTGCTCACAATTGGGCCTCTAGACCGGGATGGACATGCTGTAAAGGTACAGTGTTTCACAAGTCATACGGTGCTACTGTGGTTGGCTAGTTGTTTTTAAACCTTGAGAACTATGGTAGCCAATAGCAACATTTATTCCATGTGTTTACTTTCTCCATCAGCCAAAATATTTCTGGCAGTGATTATCATGGAAAGCATGATGGGAAGACATTTTTGAAGAGCAGTTGTGTCACTAGGTGTGTGTGTGTGTGGATTGCACCAGGTGACACCCCAAGGGGTGTGTGTGTGAGACACCATTATTATTATTATTATTATTATTATTATTATCCTTTATTTATATAGCGCTGTAAATTTACACAGTGCTGTACATACAAACTTATAAATTGGACGGTTCCCTGCCTTCAGGCTTACAGTCTAAAAGAGACAACACAAAGGGAGAAGGGAAAGGTGGTGGGAAAGGGGATGAGGCCCAGTGGTTCTTCTCTCCCTCTGGGGCCTGGACCAAGGCAGATGACTGCAGGGAGGGCTAGGGTTCTTAATACAGAGTTAATAGGAGGCATCCTGGGGCAGACGGCACAATTCTGGGAACGCTTCCCTAAACAATATAGTCTTTAACTCAGTTTTGAACCTGGTTAGAGAAGTGATGAGGTGCGTGTGTCGGGGAAGGAGGTTCCAGGAGTGAGGGGCATCAAGTGAGAAGGGACGAATCCGGGACAGGGCTGTGGAAATCCTCAGTTGGGACAGGAGACCTTGACTACCAGAACGGAGGGTACGAGAAGGAGCGTGAGGAGAAAGAAGATCAGACAAGTAAGGAGGGGCCAGTCCATGGAGGACTTGGAAAGTCAACAACAAAAGCTTGTACTGGATGTGGAATGGGAAGGGGAGCCAGTGAAGGGAGGAGAAAAGAGGAGAAACATGGTCAAAGCAGCGAGCAGATGTGATAATATGTGCAGCTGAACATCTGTATTTTGGCTGAAACAATCTGTGGCATTGGCCTGTATTTCTTTAAAATGCTGAAGAGATGGTGTGAGTAGGGAGAGGCTCAGTAGGAGGATAAAGGAGAAACCCCAGGGTTTTTTAAAAATCAAATTTCAATTTTTTAATTTTAATTTTTTAATTTTATTTTTTTTTAAAAAAACATGTTTTACCTCCCCCCCCCCCCACTTCAACCATATGAAACTATGTAAATGTAAATTTACATTCCATGATATACAGGAATTATGAATTATGTGTACATTAGTACAAAAAACATTACTAAGGATTCTGTATGGTGTGGTATAGGAGGAGGTCAATGGTGTGTGTGTGTCTGTGACACCATGAGTTACCACACTGGGTGATGCCAGCGCTAGTGTATAGCATCATTATCTGGTGGATCCTCCAGCCTCGACAACCGTTGAACCCCCAGTTGTTTGCTTCCTAAATTGCAGCCATGCTGCAGAAATAATCCAGATCAACACCACTTTGACTGCTATAGTTCAATGCTATGGAATTCTGGGAATTATAGTTATTTGTGGCACCAGAGCTTTTGGACAGAGAAGGCTAAATGTCTAACACAATTACAGTTCCTAGAATTCCATAGCATTGAGCCATAGCAGCTGATGTGATGTAAACCTGGATTATTTTTGCAATGCAGATGCAGTCCTAGTTGCCGCCCATCATTTTCTTTGTGTGGGTAGTCAGAGCTTGGAAAACCTGCTTTTTTAAAAGTTTATTTCATCTCCATGGGATTCTGGCCATGCTTGATGGGGTATTAAGGGGGTTGCAGCCCCAAAACATAACTTTTTGAGGTATAAGGAATTGCACCTAAGGAATTCCAGTGCTAGTGCTGCAAATGCCAATCCAACCTGCCTTTCCATTTTGTAGTACCTACAGCTTCTCCATCTGCTATGGGATCTCTGGTTCTGTTGGTATTCAGTACCAGGAGCCTGACATTATTATGTTGTTGTGTGCCTTCAAGTCATTTCTGCTTTGTGGGCAACCCTAAAGTGAACCTACCGTGGAGTTTTCTTGGGAAGATTTGTTTGGTGTTTGTGTGTTTGCCCTTGCCTTCATATGAGGCTGAGAGAATGTGACTTGCCCAAAATCACCCAGTGGGTTTCCACAGCTGAGTAGGGAATCTAGCCCTGGTCTCCATAGACCAGCACTCAAACCGCTACACCATGCTGGCTCTGGACATTATTATACCTCAAATATCATTTGGCAGGGCCTCTAAGAGGCGAGGCATATAATTGCTTTAAAAAATGAACTCAGTGGAGCCATTCTTGCCAGACATAATGAATGATCAGGGTTTGGTTAACAAAAATGTAGAGCCAGTCTTGTGCACATAGATTGCTAAAGCAAATCTGTGAAGAAAACCTTTCACTAAATTAAAAATTCACAAGAGACTAGCAGACTTGTCAGGCATTTGAGATGGCATTTGACTAACTGGGAATCAAATTGACCTTTATTGGCCTTTGAGGAGTTTGAGCAGGTTATAGTACAGCTCATAATATCCAGCTATGCTTCCTGCTCTTCCCCACCCCCTTATCTTTTTTTAATGACCTCTCATTCCCTCTGAGAGTAACTGCGGAGTTTCCCGAGGGAAACCAAACCTTATTCACTTTTCAGTTGCCTACAGACTCCAGTCTGCAGTCAGAGTGATAATGTCACACAGACTCCTTTTGAACATGGCTTCAAAGAGCTGCCATCATCCCTACCTGACCTTTGTGGACTTTCTTTTCAATACTCCCTAAATCATTTGGAGCCCTTCTCCTTGTTCCTGCCTGTACAGTTGCTGCTTCTAGACTGGCTCAAGTCACTGCCTGTGACACACATCAGGCCGTGTCCACATTCCAGTTGTTGTCATTCTATTCTAGTCCTATCAGCCTTATGGCAACTTGTTCTGCTTGGTGGAAGGCACCAAGGAATTGTAACTTTCCTTGAAAATCATATTAATGGGTAGCCATGTCCAAAATCCAAAACAGCCAGGCATGGCATAGCGGTGTGAGTGTGGCACTCTGGAGATAAGGTTTGGTTCCCTCCTGGACAGTGAAACCCACTGGGTGGCCTTGGGCAAGTCACAAACTCTCAGACTTAGAGGAAGGCAATGGCAAACCGCCTCTGAACAAATCTTGCCAAGAAACCACCATGATAGGTTCATATTAAAGTTGCCATAAATTGGGAATGATGCAAAGGCATACAATGATGACAACAACAAACTTTATTGGGCCATTTTTAAAAAGCACAAAAGACATTAGGCAAGCTTTTGAATCTCCTCATCAGGCAAAGATGTTAGATACCGTACCAGTGAAAAAACAATGATGATGTTAGAATCATAGGCCTATAATTTGTCTTAAGATGTTACTTTTGTTGTCAGTTAAGATGCTTTGGAGTGATATCAATAGAGGCAGAGGCCATTCCTTCTTTGGCCATAGGGGAACCAGAAAACAAAGAGCAATAAAATCAAGGTAATTAAATTTCAAGTCTATTAATTTTTTTAATTAAATTTATTTACTGTAATAATACAACAAACAATTTCTCCAGAAAAGGAAAACTTCAAAATCCAAGAATAGAAAATTCAAATAAAATTTCAACTCTCTTAATAACATAAAAGTATGTTCCCTTGAGATCCAAGCGGCCACTGTCCTGCCCCTTTCTTAGGCAGAGAACATTGACTTTGACAAGAAGCCTAGTGTGCATCTATACTGTAGAAATAAGGTAGTTTTATACCACTTTAACTTACTATGGCTCCATCCAGCAGAATCCTGGGTTTGTAGTTTTGTGAGGCACCAGCACTCCTTGTCAGAAAGTGCTAAAGACCTTGTAAAAATACAAACCCCATGATTCCATAGGATGGAGTTGCAGCACTTAAAGTTGTGTCATATTGCATTATTCCTACAGTGTAGATGCAGTGCAGGAACAATCCTGTATGGATGGTGTGTGTTCTAATCAGGACTGCCACACTGTACTTTTTCCCTTTTCATTTTTGTCTCATTTTTTTAATTTGTCTTTACTCTTATATAATTTTAATTAAATAAGCAAAAAGATAAATAAATACATAATCCAAGCCAGACATGAGTTTATGAAAAGGGAATGAGTCTATCACAACTGAATCCCCTGTGCAGCTTGAGGTTGTTCTTTGCAAGAATATTTCTGCTGAGAGATGACAGGTTTAAGAAGGAACACAGCATTTTCTGATGTTTTGGCAATCAGTGGTGCCTTCGGCAGAACCTAGGAATCATGAACTGAAAATAATCCCCCTACCTATAACATAGTCTTTTGAGAGTAATGAGTACTGAAAACATTATTTTAAGAAGTAACATAACCTATAAGGACCTATAATACTTTTGTGTTAGGAGTAATACTTGTTCTTTCTAAAATATCTTTTGGGATTGGTCATTTTGAGGAATCTGGCACAGGCATTTCTTTATTTTCATATAGTTCATTTTTAGTGAATTTTGTTTTTTAAAAAAGTATTAATGAAAAAGTAAGACGCTGACACATGACTGACAAAGTAACATATAACATCATACACTAAAGGAAAATGGAATAATTTATATGAATGAGTTAAGTTTAACAATAATATCTGAATCTCTGGTTTTGAGCTCCAGGGAAATTATTGGGTCCCAGGTTCTGAGAGAGTGATGTACAAATTTCCTCTTTTTCAGACTTCATTATTAATTTTATTGTCTTGGACATATTTGATATATTTCAGCTACCAAAATGTAGCTTTCCATCTCCCAGGAAAATAACTATACACTTGGAGGCAAACTTTGAGTTCCCCTTTTGGGGTGAGAAATGTTCACACACAGATTTTTTTTCTTATTGTTCTAGTTATCATTGTGACATGGACAAGACACACATCAGTTTGAAGCTTCTGAGTCAGATCCCAAAGCTAGTCTTGTAAGAAAAGACAAAAATATATTAATTATTTAAATAAAATAATAAATAAATAACTACTACATGGAGTCTGTTTTTGAGGGTGCTCTACATGGCTGTTGGAAATACTACACAACAGCAGGGAGTGATGCCTGCTCACAAGAGTAGCAAATCCCATAAAATCAACCAATATTTCATGTTTGTTTTTCTTTCACTTACATGTTCTGGATATTTTCAGCAACAGCTGAGAAATAGCTAAGGGTGATAGCCTCCTGTCTGCTTGCTGAAGGCTAAGTAGCCCTTGGACAAATACATATCTCTGACCAACTCAGTCTCAAGAATGTTAGCATTGCAACCTCCTGTCTTTTATAACAGCATGGTGGGAATGAGTCCCTTGTTTTCACATCCTTTTATTCTGTATCTCTCTTTTACCTGTGCTGGTCTATGCCCATAATAATGATGAACTGAACTGAATTGGACTGCAGAAAAATGCCGGATATTGTATATGTTCTCTTTCTTCCCCATAGATATCTGAAAACCTCACCTGTCCCCAACATACCTTGTTTAAAAACAGTTATGTAAAGGGGACCTTGTGTCATCTATGGGAAGGGGAGGGGTCACTTTTGCTACATGTTGTTTCTCTGATGCTTCTGGTTGTGATAAAAGTCCACTCCTAGGCCTAAAATGGAAAAAAACAGAATGCTACTTGAAAGAGAGAAGTCCAAAGCAATGCACAGGGCATGACTTTTAGGAAAAGCTGTTCATATGTCTCACTCTGTAAATTAGTCGTGGTGTATAAACCAGCCACGGCAATCCCTGTTGGTGGGGCGGCATTCATTGCTGTTCCCTTTTCAATTTCTCTGCTTAGAGATGGCCTCCAGCTGCACCATTAGAGCTCCAACAAGTAAGCAGCTTTGGATCAATAGAAGAGTGCAGTTGTGTTCTCTGCATGGCCTTGCTCTCTTCATGAAGTATCCCCACACAACCCCAGACTAGCAAAGATTCATGACGAGTGCTGGCTGCCATAAATAAGCTTTCTGTCCCCATTTTCTTGTGGGACAGTCTTGGGAGAAATTAATTAAAAGCTTCTGAACAGCTTGTCTAAAAGTATTATTCAAAATGACAAAAAAGAAAAACACAATTTAGGCAGACAATAGAAGTGGGGAAAATAATTAACACAACACAAACACTACAATAAAAAACAGTACTAAAATGCCACATAAACCCCATTGCCAGGGGTTAAAAAACAACTACAAATCGTCCCCCCCCAAACAAAAGCAACAACAAGGCCAACTAATGCAATTTATATTTCAAACAAACAAACAAAAAACCCCCTGCATGTTCAGTTCAAATATGTGAAATTTCTTATGACAAAGAAGGACACAGCTGGAGTCCTATATGAGCAATCCCAGAGTCTGGAACATAGGAGAAAAATAATGGCATTTTTGGCTTGGTACTTATTACTTAAAGGAACGTATGTTCTTTTTTAATTTGCTTCTTATTTTTTTAAAAAAACTTTTAAATTATAAACATATCCCCAATACAATAACATTTATGAATCATTTCTTGGGACATCATTCTACAACAAAACTTAGATTTTGGGGCTATAGAAATGTTAGTATGAAGGAATGGTGAAAGATTCTTGGCCCAACCCACTCCCCCAAACATAAGCAGAATTTTGTCACTGTAGCTTGAAAGATAAAAAGTATGAAATTTTCAAGTGCTGAATTCTGAGCTGAACTCCAAAGAAATCCAGGAATGTATGACACAACATTGAGTGACAAGTGCCAACCATACTTAGCTGTGAGGAAGTGGTGTGCCCACTATTTTTCAGCATGGAGATTTTGAGACCGAGGATGCAGCAATTTCTGGAAGGCATTGAACAGTGTCAACTCCTGCAACTGTTGAGTGTATTCATGACCTGATTTTGACAGATCAGCAAATCTCAGCTAAAACAATTGCCGAGACACTGGAGATATCCTGGGAACACATTTGGTTTATATTTCATGAGCAGTCAGCTATTCATGAGCAGTTGGCTCTCAGCCAAGTGGGTGCCAAAATGTTTGAATGTTGACCAGAAACAAAATTGATTGGATATTTCCAAGTTGGTTTTGCAACATTTTGAGTGATCTAGTGATAATTTTTTGGAAAGATTAATCATTGTTGATGAAACATAGTTACATCACTATGTCCCAGAGACCCAAGAAGAGTCCTTGCAGTGGTGATTCTTGGGTTCTCCACAGCTGAAGAAATTCAAGACGCAAAGCTCAGCAGCAAAGTTTATAGCCACAGTTTTTTGGTATAACAAAGGTACTTTGATGACTGACTATCTTCAGAAGGACCAAACAGCTAATGCAGAATACTACTCTAACTTGCTGTGTTCATTAAAGGCAGCCTCTGAAGAAAAAAACACTGAGGGAAGCTGCAGAAAAATGTTCTCTTTTTGCAGGACAAGGCACCTGCTCACAGGTTTGGCAAGAAAATTGATGTTTTGAAGATTTGAAGGGTTGAGTGCATAGACCATCCACCCTACTCACCAGACCTTACTCCAGCTGATTATTTCCTGTTTCCAAACTTAAAAAGCAGAGCACAGCAGCAGACATCAAAATCAGGTTTTTTGGAAGGGTTAAAAACAAACAAACTGAGAAGTAATGTGCCAAGTGTGTCAAAATTTTGGAGTGACTGAGGAATAGCATGCAAGTTTCATGGCTCTAGATCATTCCCTTCTTGGTCAGGCCAAGAACCTTTCAGCATCCCCTCGTACTTGTGATGAGAGCATTCTGACAAGAAAAGAGCTAGGGTAGGTTTTAAAATTAAAATCTTTGGTCCCCAGAGGCTTCCCATTCTTACAAATTTCACTTGAGTTTTCCAATGATCCCTTCAGCCCGTTATATTAAAGTATTGCTGAACGTTGTTCTTGTTGTTTTGTTTTGCGCCTAAGGCAACCCTATCTCAGTGTTTTCTTGGCAAGACTTGTTTAGAGGGGCAGTTGCCATTGCCTTTCTCTGAGGCTGAGTGAGTGTGACTGGTAATCCAGTCGATTTCCATGACCAAGCAGAGATCTGTACCCTAGTCTCTCAGAGTCCTAGTCTAGCATCACTAGGGCATGCTGGTTCTAGCCTGACCACTTACTGACATTAAAAAAAAAAAATCACCACGCTGGCTCTCTCAGGGATACGTTCCTCCACCACAAAAAAGGAGAGTAGTTCAACATGTTTCAGCAAACTTTTCATTCAAAACTAACAATGTGCATGTGTGAAATGAAACAACCAGATACGATAAGCCTTGCATACTGTAAGTAAACAAAAATGTTCTAGACTTTCTAAAGGCCACATGAAAGCATCTTCCAGCCTCCATCCTTCTTATGATTTCCGTTTTGCTGGCCACACTTAGAGATCTGTGCTTCTTTAACATGCTGGGGTAACTGGCAGGACAGGTTTATCTGCTCTCCCTTTTTCTGACTATTTTTCTATTTGTGCATGCACAGCAAAGGATTCTTGAGGCATTGCTCTTCATCTTGCCTGATTTATGTAGGCACACACAGCCACAATAGAATTGGGTAGAGTAGGATCACACAGTTTCCAAACTGTAGTTTCTGTTGCATTGTTTACCACAGACATGTTGCAGAAACCTAACTCTGAAAATCTGTTTTTTTCCCCAGCTCTCCTTCACCATCTTTCTAGTGCCAATGCTGCCCAAAACCTTCCAGCTAAACAGAAGACAAGTAGGAAATGGGGAGGGGGGTGGTGGTCAAGCATTGAAAGCTTTTATAACAATGAGCTTCTTTGCCAGAGGTTTTGTTAACAGAGATACATTTGAAGAGACACACAGGGCTGATACAGATGGCCCAAAATGGTGGCATCCATAAGGGCGCACCATCAAAATGTCATGGCACACACAGCGTTTAGATGTAATTAATGTAATGTAATGTAATTAATTAAGTAATTAATGTAGATGTAATTAATGTAATGTAATTAATGATGTAATGGCGCTGAGGGAGGACGCCAATGGCACCCTTTCCGCGGTGCTAAAAGCAGCTCAAAAACTGAGCTCCTTTTTTGCACCTGGTCCTTGGCGTGGCCTTTAGACGGCCACTCCAAGGACCCAGAGGGGAAAGGGGTTGCGACGGTGGCCCCTTTCTCCCCTCGGAACTGCCATCGGTTGCAGGGTGCAGCGGGCACCCAGGGCACCTGCCGCACTCTGTTTTCAGGCTGTGGAGAAGTGGCAGTTTGCCGCTTCTCCACGGCCTGGAGAAGCGGCGGAATGGGGCCTCTGGGGCTGCCGGTGAGGCAGCCCTGTCCCCATCCCGCTGCTTAAATGGGTGGCTGCAGACTGTCCCAAAAAGGCGGTCTGTACTGCCCCAATGTTTGTAAATATCAGAGACAATTTCTCAGCCAGAGTTACACAATTGCTTAATTGTAATAATATCTGTAATGCAACACAAAAGTTCAACACATAGTTCAAAAGATGGAGACTCAGTTAAAGCACAGAGTTTAAATGTAATATGTTCTACTACAACAACCTTTCTTACCAGATTTTATATCACAGGCCCTGTGTAGCTTTCTGGTTAGGAAAATTCTAGTATTGTCCCTTTTTCTGAGCGTTTACATACAATTAATTTGCTGAATTAAAGGTATTGCTTTCTTGTCTTTTTGTGATGTCTGTGTTGTTTTGTTCTGTTGTTTTCCTCTGTATTTATGTCTAGGTCAGGGTCTCCAGCAAGTGTTTGTTTTACATTCAGTAAGATGAGCTGAACTACATTTTACCTTGGCACTATTTGCCAGGTTCCTGAACTAGCATTTGTTTTGAGTTGAGCTGCAGGGCTTTGTCCTCAGTGCTTCTTTGAAATGCTTGTACAATAAGTTTTAGCTATTTCAGTTGCTAATTCCAGTTATTACCCTATATACTCAACTATAAGCCGACCTCATATATAAATTGATGTCAGGTTCGGGGGCCAAAATTATGGATTTTGCCACGACGTGGGCACATTTTGAGTATAAAACATGGAGGCTCCTTCAGTGTGTGGATGTGTGCGTATGGCAAGAGAGACTTTCATTGAGGCTTTTCTTCATTGTTTCAGCTTTCATTTCAGCCAGTTGTGTGGGTGAGAGGGGGACTCTTAAACAAACAGCAATATCAATCAATCACCCAGGACTTTTTCTGCTTGTCTTTTTCTTGCTAAATTCCTCTTCACACCGCATGGGGAAATCTGAAAGAACTGCAATCCCGTTTCCATAGTGACTCATAAATAAATCAACCTGGGATTTTGTGGTCAATTCTTGGGCATAAATTTTTAGACTTATAGGCAAGTATATACAGTACTCTATTTGTGACATCTCTGCAATGAGATTATCATTTTGCTATCTGTCCCTCCAGCTTCACAACAGTATGGTGATTTCTCATAGCAAAGCTTAGACTGGTTGGAAAGAGATGAAGTGGACACTTTTGTTTGGTCTTCCCATCAGTAACAATATTGGAAATATACAAAAATGGCATGAAAGTTAGTATAGAAATGGTTTGGTCAGTTATAACTCACTGTGCCAGCCATATACATAATATTATGCAATACAAGCACATATATATATATTTTTAAAAATCTGAGGGTTGTCCTTCAGGAGCCTGGGGGTCTTATGACTTATCAGTCTGAAGATTTTGAACTGCACACCTAGAGATATAAATTAGTGGCTGGTGACTTAAATGTTCAGGGGTGGTAAAACTGTACTCAGTTATAGTCTGAAGGAACTATCCAAATTGATGAAACTGTTTTGAAGATACAGCTCAGTACCTTGGATAGCTCTTCTACAGTCTGGACTAAAAGTCGGAACAGATTCATGGGAAAACAGACTCAGCCTGAATCCAGAGAAAACGGAAGTACTCGTGATAGGTTCCCCTGGCCCAGGGATGGAGGTGGTTCCACCAGTCCTGAACGGGGTCACGCTCCCCATGAAGGACACAATACGCAGTCTGGGGGTG
Organism: Urosaurus nigricauda; assembly: GCA_034509955.1. NCBI lineage: Eukaryota > Metazoa > Chordata > Lepidosauria > Squamata > Phrynosomatidae > Urosaurus > Urosaurus nigricauda. The sequence continues at coordinate 111,277,162 of JAOEGL010000002.1, read as the reverse complement.
CTCCTTGACTCGTCGCTCCATCTTACTTCTCAGGTGGACGCGACGGTCAGGAGCGCCTGTTATCAGCTTCGGCTGATTCGCCAGCTGTGTCCCTACCTGGACCGGAGGGACCTTGAAACAGTAGTACATGCTCTAGTAACCTCTCGGTTGGATTTCTGCAACGCGCTCTACATGGGGCAGCCTTTGTATCACACCCGGAAGCTACAACTAGTGCAAAATATGGCAGCACGGGTGGTCACTGGCGCTTCCAGGACCGCCCACATAACACCAATACTGGAAGATCTTCATTGGCTGCCTATTCGCTTCCGGGCTCAGTACAAAGTGCTGGTTATCACCTATAAAGCCCTATATGGCCTGGGCCCAGAACACCTGAAGGACCGTCTCTCCTCACACAATCCGCCCCGCACACTCCGATCTACTGGCCAACAACTTTTAAGAGTCCCAGAGGCTAGACTATCGTCAACAGCAAAAAGGGCGTTTTCCGTTTCAGCCCCTAGCCTCTGGAACTCGCTCCCCACGGAGCTTCGCTTAGCCGCCTCCCTGAACGTGTTTAAAAAAGGGCTAAAAACATTTCTCTTCAAGCAAGCCTATCGATGATTTTTTCTTTTTACCCCATCATTCCCTCATTATAACTGGACTTGTTGTTCCCATTGTACCCTGGCTGATATTATATTATAATTTTAAACTGTGATTGATCAATTGAATGTTTTAATTTTTGTATGTTTTTAACTGTTTACTTGTACACCGCCCTGATCCTTGGAAGGGCGGTATAAAAATAAAATTTATTATTATTATTATTATTAATGACATTGGAGCTACCTGCTGCCACTGTATGTGTGTGGGGTTTGAATATAGCCAACAGGTATTTCGAAACACTCAGATCATGTAAGATATGTGTGCCAGAGAGCCCTGATTAACTGTGATGAGACAAACTCAGGCCATTCATTGGGTAACGTGTAGAAAAAGTCAAGAAATTAAATTGATGTGTAGCTGTTTAAGATGTAATAAAAATGACTGTCCAGAAACATGTGCTTTCTAGTAAACTGGAGTTACACTTTTCACAGCAATTAACATCTGCACAGTTTTATTAATTTTTAACAGATTTTTTATTTGTTAATTTCACACCAGGTTTTGCAGAATGGCCCTCTCCCCCACATGCATACTAATTCCAGATTGTACATTTAGCCATATTAGAGAGCTATGAGGAAATTGGTAATGTGCCATACAAACTGAGAGCTTTTGTCAGCCTAAAAATATTCATCCTCATGGATGCCTACTAGCTCTCTGCATGGGTCACTGTTCTGGACTTGCTACCTTCTGAGAAGTGATTAGGTGGGGCTTTATTAGAAAATAGTTCTCAACCAAGATTTTCTCTACATCTGCTTCACCTATTTGCTACTAGAACAATGGGGTTTTAGATAATAAGGGTTTCCTGCATGCTTCTACTCTATACATGCTGCCTCTAGAACTTTCCCCATTGGCTCAAGCACCAATTGTAATGCATGGTCCTCAATGTGTGTATGTATCTAAGCAAGCATATCATATGGCCAGAGAACTTTTCAGGTGCGTCTGCAACCACATAAAAGACTCCCCCTTCTTTTTGCTCTAATCTGCACTGCAAAAACAATACAGTTTGACACTGCTTTAACTGCCATGGCTCAATCCTATGGAATAATGGGATTTGTAGCTTGCTGTGCCATAATTGCAGGCTAAATATCAGACAAAACTACAAATCCCAGAATTCTATAGCATTGAACCATGGCAGGTAAAGCGGTGTCAACTTGCATGACTTCTGCAGTACAGATTAGACCTCTCTCTCTCTCTCTCTCTCTCTCTCTCTCTCTCTTCAAGCTGCTCTCCTACTTAAAACTTTCCTCTAGTTACATAGGACTAAGGCGATGTATGTATATATGTTTTCAATGCACATTTTTAGTTATGAAACTTGCATTCTTTCCCTTACTTTGGTAAAACTAGTCTCCAAGGAAGCCACAAGGGCCCATGATTTCCCTAGTGAACTCTGCTAAAGGAGATTGAGCCTTAATGGAACCACTCTCCATAGTTCTCAGAAAAGCAGCTAAAATCCTGGAAATCCACCCCTAATCCATCAGGCTAAAAGAAATCGAATAGAATCCTGTTGGTTGGTCTTAACTAAAGTAGACCTCATTCTATCAACTGTTGAATGGTAAGTCAACAAATAGGCAAATCCAATTGACTCAATGGCTCTACTCTTGTTGAAAGTAATAATAGGATTCAAGTCTATTTGTGTGTGCACACTCAGAGGACCAGGCCCTTTGCTACTTCTAGGCAACCTTCATTAGAGATGGGTAGTTCTACTGAGTCTCGTCAGTATGACTGAATGATCCAGTCACTCCTTCTAGAGACACAACTGAAGAGACTCTGGAGGAGAACTAGCATGAGCCACCACATTGATGGATTTGCTTAATTTCAGCTAGGAGATATGTGCAGAACAGTGACTGGGTACCTCCAGCTTCTTCTGAGCTTGGGCCCCCAGATGTTGGGCTATAATCTTGTATCATACCTGGTCACTAGCGATCCCAGGTTAGGATGTTGGAATCCTCATTGTCCATCCTAGATTGGGAATTGGAGCTCAACAATATCTAGGGAACCAAGGCTGAGAAAGGTTGTTTAAATATACACAGGACTGGGGTAGCTTCCAGATGTTGGCCTTCTAGATGTTGTTGGACACCAGTTCCCACTAATCCCTGCTGGCCTAGCTAGTGGTGAGTGGTACTGGGAGTAATAGTTTCTAAACATCTGGGGGAACAAAGGTTCACCAAAAGTGAAGGCAGCCCAAGCTCAACCTGAGCTGGGAGAAGCAGCATTCCTGGCATCCCAACTGTCATCTTCCATTGCTGTCCCTCTTACTGCATTTGCCCTTCCTCGTTCCCTCCCTTCCTGCCTCATTGCAACTTCCCTTTCTTTTTCCACTACTCTCGCTCTAAGAGCTCTAAGAGCAAGACCAGGGTGACCAGATGTCCTCCTTTTCCAGGACATGTCCAACATTTCAACCTTCTGTCCAGGAGCAATATCAAAATGTCCTTCATTCTGAGCATGACTAAGAAGCATGAATTTACATTTGTATGAGTGTTTTTGGCTTTTATTCACTAATGTCTTACATTTTTTTTCTAGAAGGCCCTACATTTTGCAGGCCCTACACTTGGCCTCCTTTGTGGTTAGGACATTTGGTCACCCTGAGCAAGATAGAGTAGCTGGCTTCTGGAGAGTAGTGCTAGACACATAAAGCAGCCAGTAACTTACCTGCAACAAATGCCTGGCTCTGAGTAGTCTTTCCTGAGAGCAAGCAGGGTATCTCAGGAGAGCCAGTCTCTCTTGGCCTTTTACCCACAATGCCTAGCTCCAAGGACCTCTCAGAACCAGATGTTGGCGGCGGCGGGGGGGGGGGGAGGAGGACTCAGAAGTCCCAGGAAATCTTAGGCTGCATCTACTACAGAATTGATGCAGTTTGACACGGCTTTAGCTGCCATGGCTCAATGCAATGGGATTATGGGATTTGTAATTTCATGAGATATTTAGCCTTCTCTGTCAGAGAGCTAGGAAAAATGGAAGGAAATAGAAAGAGGGGAAGGCCACATGCTAAATGGATGGTCTCTATTAGGGAGGTCACAGGTATGAGTTGACAGGAACTAAGCAAAACAGTGGAGGACAGGGAGTCTTGGAGATTTCTCATCTGGGGGTAGCCATGGGTCGGGATCGACTGGAGGGTAGTTGACAACAACAACAAAAATCAGAGATCTCTAGTGCCACAACAAACTGGAAACCCCAGGATTCCTTAGGATGGAGCCAGAGGGCGAAACAAATGGGCAGGAAAAAGTGGCTTGAAGCTGCCTTTTCTGAAGCCACATTGAAACCCCACTAACTACACCACCGGTGCCTAAGGGAGCTGGAGTGCTCATGTCATGACCACATGACATGGCTTCAAGCCAGGAAGAAGCAGAAAAAAACTGCTTTATTTTTGAAATACCTTTTCCCTGCATAAGGGTACTTTTCTGCTGGCTTCAAGGCATCTGTCATCTAAACGCCATGCCTTCAAGCCAGCCTGAAAGCACCTCTTTTTGCCTGTCTGTTTAGCCCCCATGACAGTTAAAGCAGTGTCAAGCTGCATTCATTCTGCAGTCTGGCAGCAGCCTACATCTTCAAAGCAGCAATGATGAAGACCTTTGAGGAAGTTCACAGTTCCAGGCACTCTTCTACTTTGAGGCAGTGGCCTTAGTGCACCTAATATGCAAGCTGCCCCCGTTCAATTAAATCTATGGCAAGGAGCTAAGGGTGATGTGTGCTTGGGGAAGAAGGTGCATTTACTCTCAGAACTTTGGGAAATATTTATTTATTTTATGTATTTCATGGATTTATATCCCACCTTTCTCCCACATTGGGATTCAAGGAGGGCTACAGTGATTTTAAGAAAGGGAGAACTAAAACACTGATTACAAAAGTTAAAAGATAATTAAATATTAACCATATTAAAACATAAGTTAAAAACAGCACAGTTAAAACCAATTTTAAAAAACCCGTTAAAACCTTAAAACAGCACACCATGTTACACCAAAATTTTTCACCCACCAAATGCCTGTGTGAAAAAAAAAAGTTTTACTCTTCAGCTTTGTTCAACATTGTTGTAGTATTTATTTGAAATTGATACTTTAGAGAGTATGCTTTAGAAATGAGCTGTTTCTTGAAGGGGAAAAAAGACACCCTAAAGCATTGAAAAGTAACCCAGAAGCAAGAATTAGATGTATTCCCATATGCATGGAAATAACTGAATCCAAACCTGTTAAGTCATCAGAATTTAAATAAACACAGCCTCATTTATTCATGAGGCCATAGATGAAATATAATTTTATTTCTGTCTAGTAATCAAAGTGCAAATATCTTTTAAATCAAATTTAAGATTAATGAACCCTCCAGGAAAAAAAAAGGAACAGTTGTTTTCCAGCACTGAGGGAGAAATAAACACAGATGGAGAATGTGGATTAATTTCTCTACCAACCCCATGCCTAGAACTTCACTTAAATATGCGTTCTTGTAGCAGTGAGCAAAACAAACTCTTTGGAGCTGAGAATTATAAATAATAATTATTTCTTTTAGAATATTAATAATGAATCAGGGATGCATTCTGTAAATCTAATTGAGCTACATGAGAATCATCAGAATGATCACTGCTCTGCATGTTCTGGATTAGGAGGGGAAATTCAACTTAAGCAATGAAAATTAGTCTAAAACAAGGGAATAAAAAGGGGGTGGAAGTGTGTTTTATTCATTCCAGCCCAGTTCTGGGAGGTCCTAAGTGTCTATCTTTACAACAACCTTGTGATAGAGACTGAAATAAAATCTACTGTACCAGGACACAGTCAGCTTCGTAACTAACAGATCTGTTGGACCCAGGGGCACAAAGGTCAAAACAACAAGGCTGCAATCCAAACTGTTGGTGGCTTTCGATACCATCAAGCCTGGTATCCTTCTCAGGCATCTTGCTGGGATCAGACCTGGGGGCACTGTTTCACAATGCCTCCATTCCTTCCTGGAGGGGCAAACCCAGAAGATGATGGCATTCCATCCCAACCTCTTGGGCCTTGTCCTCTGACCTCCCTCAAAATTCAGTTTTGTCCTCCATGCTATTTAACTTAAATATGAAATGGCTGGTAGAGGTGGTCTAGATTTTTGTTGTTCAGTGCCATCAGCATGCAGATGACATCCAGCACTATTACTCCTTTTCACCAGAAGTCAAGGAAACAATTTTGGGCTGAAACCAGTGCCTGTCATCCATAATGAACTGGACAAGGACAAATAAACTGAAATAATCCAGCCAATATAGAGGTGCTCCTGGTCAGCCAAAAGGTCAGATGGAGGTTGTCCTGGTCAGTCAATGTTGTTTCTATTGTAATTAAGTTGGCTTGAAGACCACTGAAGACCATCCAGACCAACTTAACTACAACAGAAACGTCTGATACAAAATGTAGCCCCGTGACTCTAACATCACCACTTTTCCTCTCCTGTATGATTTTTTTAAAAATGTAGAAAAGTTGTGAGAGTCACAGGCCTACATTTTGTCTCAGATGCTACTTCTTCTTTTGTCAGTTAATAGGGTCTGGAGGGATATCAATGCAGGCAGAAGCCACTCCTCCTTTTAACCATGTGAGGACCAAGGGCAGTAGAACATAGGCAATAAAATTTCAAATCCATTTGAAAATTTGCATGTCAAAATGTATGTCAAAATGCCACTGCTGAGCAGGAAGTTGAATTTGGTTTTGCGGCATGCAGGTTGTAATCCAACACAACTATTTGGGAGTATGCCCCATTAAATACATCTGAATACACAGATGTACAGTTTTACTCTCCATGGAAAAATGCACTCACTATTGTCTCATTTATGTATGCATTTGAATAGCCATCAGAAGAGACCTATGAGACTTGCAATATTTAAATATATTATCCCAGAGAAGGTTTGCTGCTTCCACTAGACAAATGCTATCACTGACTTTGAAATATTTTCATAAGCACTACATGTGGCATTATCAACACTCTCTTCATAGGAATACTGAAGATTTTGTTTCAGATCTTTGCAGAAATCTGCAGGGCAGATGTACCACAGTTAAAAAAATAGTTCCTACCCATTACTTCCTTAACAGACAATTTGGTACCAGAGGAAGAATAGGAATGAGTTACTCTACCCCCCCCCCCCCCAAAAGAGCAGTCCAATGTGTGTATTCAAAACTCACAGTATGCTCATGGTGAAACAAAACAACCAAGTCAGATAAGCCTTGCATAAGTTAAAAAACAAACAACATTTTGAATCTTCTAAGACCACATGAATGCTTCTTCCAAAAAGGATTCCAGAGATGACTTTTTCTTTCACCAGCTTCCACTTTTCTTATGATTTTGGTATAGGGCACACTCATAAATCTATATAAATTTATCTGCTTTCCTTTTTGCTGTTGACGCATGCTCAGTAAAGGATTCTGGAGGCAGCTACCATTTATCTTGCCTGTTGTAGGCAGGAATGCACAGCTAATACAGGATGAATCATAGAATCATAAAATCATAGAGTTGGAAGAGACCACAAGGTCGATCCAGTCCAACCCCCGCCATGCAGGAACTCCCAATTAAAGCATCCCCAGATGGCCATCCAGCCTCTGCTTAAAGACCTGCAAGGAAGAAGACTCCACCACTCTCCAAGGGAGTGTGTTCCACTATTGAACAGCCCTTATTGTCAAAAAGTTCCTCCTAATGTTGAGGTGGAATCTCTTTTCCTTCAGTTTGCATCAATTGTTCCGCATTCTAGTCTTCAGCAACAGAAAACAAGCTTGCTCCCTCCTAAATATGACATCCCTTCAATATTTAAACGGGGCTATCATATCACTTCTCTTCTCCAGGATAAACATACCCAGTTCCCTAAGGTGTTCCTCAAAGGGCATGGCTTCCAGACCCTTCACCATCTTAGTTGCCCTCCTTTGGACACAATCCAGTTTCTCCACATCCTTTTTGAATTGTGGTGCCCAGAACTGGACACAGTATTCCAAGTGGGGCCTGACCAGAGCAGAATAGAGTGGCACTATTACTTCCATTGATCTAGACACTATACTTCTATTGATGCAGCCTAAAATTGCATTGGCCTTTTAGCTGCCGCATCACACTGTTGACTCATGTTCAACTTATGGTCTACTTAGACTCCAAGATCTCTACAGCTACAGATGTGCTACAGTATAATTGATTTCTTACCTAGTTCAAGCTTTATTGTATTGCTAAATTTAATGGGGCCATGCCCTAATAAATGCATTCACTTGAAAAATGCAAAGTTGATCAATAGATAATAATAATAATAATAATAATAATAATGATAATAATAGTTTATTTGTATACCGCCCTTCCTGCGATCAGGGTGGTGAACACAATAGAAATACACATACAAGTTAAAACATACAAACAAAACAGCATTAATATAAAATCAGCCCAACGGCAATATTATATCAAGACAGAGCTCCAATCCAGTCATAATGAGGGAGAGGTAAGATAACAACAAGGGGGGTGAGTCAGGGATAGGCCTGCTCAAACAGGTGTGTTTTTAATCCTTTTTTGAACAGGTTCAGGGAGGCGGCCAGGCGGAGCTCCGTTGGCAGCGAGTTCCAGAGGATCGGGGCTGAAACAGAAAACACCCTCTTCATTGTAATCGACAATCTGGCCTCTGGGACTCTTAATGAATGTTGCCCCGTAGATCTAAATGTGCGGGGCGGATTGTATGGGGAGATGCATTACTTATTTTTGATAAAGGAAAAATTTACTTGGAACCGGCACAGAAGTGAAATGGAGAAAGAGGGAATCCATAAAAAGAGACTTGCCCAGTCTATCCATCCCAGAACTTGGAAAAATTACTTCTTAAACAGCTGTTCCTAGAATCCATGAGCCAGCATGTGAGTTATCATTCAACAAAGTAACATTTCCAGTCTCTGGTCCATCTTGAGCTTTTTCATTCACTGGGGATTCAGGGTGTTGTAGTTCCCCCCCCCCAAAAGGAAGTAATGTTTGTACCTCTGGTCCATTTTCACCCCTCCTCTTCTCCCTCATACCCTGCTGTCCCTTCATATGTGTCCTTCTGATGCACTACTCACAGCATGAGTCTTGCTGATATGCTCCCATAATGAGATCAATGATCCTGTTCTTCCATGCTGATTTTCCATGCTACAAGTATAATTATAGTGCGCCACCAGGCCAGTAGAGCTCATCTAGGATGTGCTGACAAGTCTCCTACTGAACTAATGGCTTGTCTTATCTCAGCATGGTGATGCATATCTTTTTGAGAGTTGGCTGGGGAAGAGGAAGGAAAGCAAGGATGGAAAAGAATGTTGGTGGCTTTGAGACGCTCACTGAAATCACCCATTTGCCATCTCTCAAGAGCTTTTGCATTGGAAATTATTTTCAAGGCTTGCATTATGTTAGATATGTGTGAAATCATGTGTATATTTTTAAAATGGTGAATGGCTAAAAATGCTTACAGTTGAAAATATGTTCTCTGGATTTCAAGGGGTTGAATGTAAACCCTCAAGATAATTTAATGTTGCAGTTTAATGTTGGAGTTTCACATTTTGAAATCTTATATTTATGATGTTGGATTAAAATTAATATGTCATAGTTTAATTTTGACATATAAGAACTTTTCTTTAACTTGAATTAATCAATGTCGCAGTAACCAACTAAAAATATTGAATCAGGAAACAGTTTTGTTTACCGCATTGTGGGCCAGGAACGTTCTCATAACATTTTCAGAACGGTACAAAAACAGAGCGGCAGTGTTCCTGGTCCACTTCCGGTCTCATCCGCTCCCATTTTGTACCATTCTGAGAATATTCTGAAGATGTTCTTGGCCTGCAATGTGGTAAACTAGATTGTTGCATGTGGTAACTAAATATTCAATATTCATTTTGATTGATTAGAAGAGGTATGACAAAATAACTGGACCCCAAATTTGAGGAGAAAAGATATCCTGCTTCTGAGATCTTCCAGGAAGGCTATATAACCAGACTATTCGTTTTATTTTCAGGAAATCATTCTTATTTGTAGATTTGGAGTCCTGGCCTGGTCTCTGGACTTGCATATGGACTGAGATGAAGAATAAGATTGCATTTCCTCCTGTTTCATCTACAAAAGTCACTTCAACAGGCAACTGGATCTTTCTTCATCATTGACAATGGGATCTTGCATCTTCTCCAAAGGCAGGCCTTTTGAACAGGTTCAGTGTGAAATGAATGGCACCAGCGGTGTCACAAAGAGTAGGCTGAGGGTACAGCCAACCCAGGTGATATCATAGGACCTTATGAGACAGAAGGAATTTCTCTTTATTGCAAATGGAGCCAATTCGAATTCACGAGAATTCGCTAGTTTAGCGAATTCACGTGAATTCTAATTGCATTCGGAATGCGTTCAGAATGACTTCCCATTACCTGAAAATGACCCCCCGTTGCCCAAAATTGCGTGAGATGCTTTAATTCACAATAAGGTAAAACCCATGATTCTGTTCAGAATGACCTCCCTTTTGCCCAAAATTGCGTGAGATACTTTAATTCGCAATAATATGAAACCCCATGATTGCGTTCGGATTGCCATTGAACTATACTTCCAATTTCCGACGTCTGATAAGGTCAATAATGTGGGTGACACCACTGGTCCCAAAACATCTGCCTTTCAGGCGGTGGCATTCACATACATTTCTAAAATGCTGGAGCTCAGTGGGAAAAGATGGTTTGAGTGAGGCAAGGCTCAGTGGGAGAAGAATAAAGAGACCCGAGGCTTCTTTTTTAAAAAGTTATTTAAAAAGTTTCTTTAAAAAACATCACATCTTACCAAATTTTCACTTTAACCACATGTAACAATGTACATGTTAATACATCTAGGCTGTGTGTATGATATTGTAATTTCAAAGTATGATTTTAATTTTGCTAGTTATTTATGTCAGAGAGCCAACGTGACATAGTGGTTTGAGTGCTGGACTGTGACTCTGGAGACCAGGGTTCAATTTCTGGCTTGGCCATGAAACCCACTGGGTGACCCTGGCCAAGTCACAGGCTCCCAGCCTTAGGGGAAGGCAATGGCAAACCTCGTCTGAGCAAATTGTGCCAGGAAAGCTCTATGTTAGGCTCATCTTAGGGTTTCCATAAGTTGGAAACAACTTGAAGGCACACAACAACAACAAGAAGAACTAAGTTGCTTATGTCACAACTATTACCATTACATTCAGTAATATACAGGAATTATGATTAATGAGTAAGATTAGTACAAAAAACATTACTAAGGATTCTGTATTGTGTGGTATGGGAGGAGGTCAATGGGGGCTGGTGGCATTGGGTGATGCCATTGAATGGCACACAGCTCTCTCTGCCATCTACCCCCAGAAGAAATCTCCCCCACTGTGCCTAACCATAAGGATGGTCCTGGGAGAGGCATCTAAAAGCAAGCAAGCTGATCTGACTGGTAATGAACGAACGCTCCATCACGATCAAAGCCAAAGCCATTCAATATATATCTTTAGTGGGAAACATGCAGGCTTGCGAGAGAGCTGAGCTTTGGTTGCCAAGGTGCTCCCGCATTTTGATTTGGGCTATTGTTAGATCCCTGGCTGCTGAGATTTTCCCAGTCTTTCTTCTACACTACCAATTTCTGTTTCCCACTCCAGTGCAATAATAAATCCATTAGTGCAACAATATACCTTCTCTCTAATGCATCTCTCCCTGTAGGCTCTAGGCTGACTCATGTTGGGAGACCACTTATAAGCAGAAAATGTTGCAATGAATTTTCTGACATATTTGCAATTGAAGCAGAGGACAGTAGCAGTAACCTTGAGTATTCAGAAATCTGGTTTATTGTTGGAATTGGCTTTCAAAAGGCCACATTCCTCTCACCCATTTTTTTTTCTGGATTTCTTATTGCTGTTGCCATTGGTGGTGTACTTAGCTTTTTAGAATACTTTTGCTTGCACTGATAATTCAGTGGATGTTTTAATTCAGAATACCCCAACCTGGTGCCCTGCAGATATGCTGGAGTACAGACTCCATCATCCCTACACCAAATTTGTCTGGCCCTGGCTTGAGACGCTGGGAGCTATAGTGTAATATCTTGGAATGGGGGAGCAGATGAAAAAAACTGGCTTAATTAACAGTCAGTTCAGAGATGGGACTATGGTATCTGGGGAAGATATAGTCCACTAAATTTGGAGGGCACCAGATGGGGCAGGCTGTTTTAAGTTGTTTTAGTTCTTGTTTTGTTTTTAACTGTAAAGTATATTATGTATATATATATTTGGAGAACTTTTGTAAGAGTGTGTGACAAAAATACACTCCAGAAATAAAGCAATATCCTGCAATATCTTCTCCTGCTCGTCGCAATGTATATACAAGGATGCTAATGGAGGAAATATTACCTGCTCTGAACCAAAAAAATAATAATAATACTGTGTAACTTTACTCTGTAATAAGACATACCACTGTCCCACAGTGCAATATTCTTTTCAAGCTGATCTGCTAAATCTGTATCTGTTGCCAACTCGGAAGGCCCTTGTGCTGACGTATGCTCTAAGTGCAGATTCAGCAAGGCTCTTCCTTGTACTTCTGACTTTCATTTTGCCCTGGAACAAGATGATCATCTCCACTCCTGCTACCCCCAAAGGGGGAAAAAAATCAAAATGCAGGATGTTGCTGCATCTGCATTACAAAAATTTAACTGCCATGGCTCTGTGCTATGGAATCCTGGATGGCAAAGAGCTCTCTGACAGAAAACACTAAACGTGTCACAACATTCCCAAAATCCCATAGCATTGAGCCATGGTAGTTAAAGCAGTGTCAAACTGAATTATTTCTGAAGTGCGAATACAGCCTTGGAAAGGCTGCCTGTTTGCACTACGGTACAAACAATGTGGCTGGCCTACCTGTCAGATTCTCAGAGCTGTAGTCTGAAAAAGTAACATTACAAAGCTCTACAGAAAATCCTTCTTCAGACTTAGATAACCATGGATAGGAAATTAGTTTTCATTTGTTTCTGGAGAAAATTTACAAATATGATTTGTATACAGTATGTCTTCATATTCAGGGTGGAAAGAATGTTGTAGTTGTAGTTGTTGTGTGCCTTGAAGTTGTTTCCAACTTATGGCAACCATATGGTGACCGTATCACTGGGTTTTCTTAGCAAGTTTCTTCAGAGGAGATTTGCCATTGCCATCCTCTGATCCTGAGAGACTGTGGCTTGTTCAATGTCACCCAGTGGGATTTCATGGCCGAGCTGGGATTCAACCTCTGGTCTCCAGTTCAGTACTGGATGAACTAGCTGTATATTTCCCTTAAATCTGCTGTATATCTTCCTTAAACATTTTTTTTTTAAATCACCTTTCAGGTCCAGTTCTTCTGGAGCCCCCCAGAGTGATGACATGTTGCTGTTTACAATGCATCCCATTGTGCCACATGCCACTGTGTGGGATTGACATGGGACACTGATTGAGGGAGCAACCCATGGTGGCAATGGTGGGCAGCACAGTGGGACACTCTGGAGTGTCAGGTAATGGGAAGATGCTGCTCCCAGAATATTCTGGCCTGTGAAGACAATATCTAGCTAGACCCAGGCCTTTCATTGCTTGACTCTTTAAATCCAGAGATTGAATCCTTGTGTGTTAACAGACATGTTAGAACTGAATTAGCCTTCCCAACTCTTTTTCCCTGAGGTCCTCCTCTTTTTTAACGCCAAACTTTAGAATGTCTGTGCTAAGCTAGCCCAATACAGTCATCTCCATTCTGGGAACAGATGTACCTAGTGGATTTGTTCAGTCCAGCTGGGAAACAAATCCACATGCTTTAGCAGATTTTAGTGTGTGTGTGTGTCTAAAGAAGTTACTGCTAGCTGCTAGGATGGCTAGGATCCTGAAAAAACAGAGTCTGGAAACATATTGTAGGTCTACAGTGTCTCACCTTCACATGTCCTGATATGGCAGCAAAAGTCCCAATTAAACCTCTGCCATCCCACTTTTTCCATCGCTTTTAAAATGTTCCATTTTCTGTTTCTTCCTTCCATTTCCCCCATTGTCCCTGGCATACTTTAATTGATGCAAACAATATGCAAACATAGTTTGTAGCCAATTAACTCAGTAGGGGGAGAGACAAGAGGATGAGGTAGAAACTTGCTTTTTTCAGTAGGCTTAGGCAAATGTAAACTGCTACGGCCTCTCCTAGCTTGTTTGTTCTTAACCATACTCATGTTGTTTGACCACAAATCTCCCACATTTCATCTGTGGAATGTTGGAGGGTATGTAATGCCCCAGTCCCCTATTCAGCATTTCCTCATTGAGTCAGTGTGATGTAGTGGTTTGAATATTGGAGTATGACTCTGGAGACTAGGGTTTGATTTCCTACTCAACCATGAAACCTACTGCGTGATCTTGATCAAGTCAGCCTCAGGGAAAGGCAATGGCAAACCCCCTCTGAACAAATCTTGCCGTGCTAGGTTCCCCTTAGGGCTGCCATATGTCAGAACCGACTTAAAGGCACACAACAACAACAAACCCTTAAGTGAGTCCTGATAAATTCATACAGTAGGATTGGAAGACACCTCTGCTTCAGATGATGAAAAACTGTTATTACAGATACCTGTGCTATTGTTTTAATAGTGCAACCTGGTATATTTCATATAGTATGACCGTTATCATCTTGTTTTTTTAAAAAAGCAGTCTATGTGGGTGACTGCATTGTTCTCACATTATGAAAAAACATTTCAGTGGGGGCAGCCACCTGGACTCCTTTCTCAGCATGAGTGGCTTGAAGGAGGAAACCACCTAGTAGAGATCTCATTTCTTGACTGCAAGCTATTCTGTTTGTTGCTACCGTATTCTCTTTGTTGTGTTACAACAGGTGTTTCAAAATAATCCCTGTGTTTGCAGTCATGGTTTATTGTTTAGGCAAAGGTCTCCTTATTGATAATTGGCAAATTCATGGGTTCACTTCCAAGCATGTGAAGCATGTTCCCCGGGAACTTTGGGGGGAATTATTTTACAAACACCACTGCATGCTGAATTAAGACATGGAGAGGTCCCAAAACCATGTTAAATTTAAGAAGCCCCATGGTGTTACCAGAAAGTGGTGCATTTTGGGGGGGGGGGGGAATTATCTTTAAAAATTGAAGTTGTTGTTGTTTTTGGCAGGGAGATTTGGATCTTGGAAAGCTCCCGATTTTGAAAAGTAGCCTCTGAAGCATGCCTGGGACCTGTGATGCAGCCAGGCTGCAATTGCCCAATGAAATCAGTGGTAAATTAAATGCAATAATTCCCAGTAGCATCCCACAACTGGACTGTATTCCATTGGGGAGCAGTTGGGTTTTTTGTTGGTGCAATAAACACCATAGACTCTGAAAAATTGCTACACTAATCCATAGTTTACTCTGTTTCTGTGTATATTATCTGGCATTTCCCACTGCCAGTTATTCTGCACACAGTAGCATTGGTGTGAAGCAGATAAATGATTGGCCCATCATCTAGGGTTTCCAACATGATAATGGGAGCCCTGGCTACTAAATGGATCCCATTAAATGCAGAGGATGGAAATAACTAGTGAATTCATTTATGGAATTATTACTGTATTAGATTTTCTAGTGACATGGCCTAACTCACTAGGTTTCTTGATTAGCACTGATCCAATGCTTTTGTAAGTTAATGACTTTTTCAAAAGATTGGAGCTTGTTAGAATGACTGCCCCTTCCTCTGGCAGATTTAGCAAGACCAGGCAGCCTAAGGAGAAAAATGATTTGGAAGGGAATAAATATCTCATATGGCTCTGTCGCTAAGCAGAAGAATAGCTGGGAAGCAACTGAAGGGCTTGCATTCAGGAGCAATTGAAGAATAATGGCTTCTCTTGGCTTCATCTCTCTTTTCCTTCCTCATACTGTTTCCCCCTTAAATCAGTGGGTCACACACTTTGGGTTTGTGTGTGGGGCAATTGGAGCTTAGTTTAGAGTCAAAAGATATATCTAGCAAACCCCATGGCCTCCCCATTCTTCTTGTTGTCATTGTTGTGTGCCTTCAAGTTGTTTTTGATTCTGACTTATGGCAACCCATAGCCATTACAAGTGAATCTCTTTGAAAGAGATCCAGTGTGGTACAGTGGTTTGAGAGTTGAACTATAACTCTGGAGACCAGGATTCAATTCTCTGCTTGGCCATAAAACCCAGTGGGTAACTTTGGGCAAGTCACATGCTGTCAGCCTCAGGGGAAAGCAATGGCAAACCTCCTCTGAACAACTCTTGCCAAGAAAACCCCATGATATGTTCACCTTAAGGTCACCATAAGTTGGAAATGACTTGAAGGCAAACAGAAACAATAAAAATATCTTTGAATCCCTTGATAATCCTACAGCATGTTTATTATTGCTCACAAAATGCTGGGGAGCTGGATAACTGGATGGCAAATTTTCATTACTCCTTATACTTATACTTCTTTATACTTCTGAATAGAACTGGAGAGGGGGTGGGTTTTAAATAACAAGTTCATTAACAATAACCAATTAAATGAATTAAATTGTTAGTGTTGTTAGTGATGAATTAATTTCCCATTGTCAGATCTTTAATACCTGTATCACCAAATTTATTTTCAAACTTAATGTTCCAAGCTCATATGAGACTTATCCAAACATGTGTCAGCTTGCAAGCACTGAGGATGTGTGCAGTTGCATCATAGACATAGAAAAAGATTCACACATTTGGAAGTCAATACCCAAAGAAGGGCCTTCGACCCCACTTTACTGTATTGCTAGTATAATTCCTGGGAATGGTCAACAGTTGGGGAATAGGAATAAATACTGTACTCCATTTGGCCTAATAAAAATGCGGCCAATAACTGGATTCCTAGAACAGATATAGAACATTCAAACAGCACGTAAGCATACTCTGTGCAAAGACCAGATTGTGCTACCTTGTGAAAACTGTAATTGATTGTCCATCCAGGATTGAATAGGCCACTGATACTCAAAATAATGGTTAATGAATCAGTACCAGTCTCTGAGCCATTTGCTGTCAGTCCCTCGAGAGCTTCCAGGAAAGAAAGGAACAAATATAAATATGGTAGTGGTTCCTGACTCAGTGGGAAATAAGTTGGTGGTCCTCCACAAATGACAGTTTAAGAAGTACTTGTATAGACTATACCTGGAAATATGGAATAACTGAATGCATGTCCACACATGTAAAAATGACTACATCGATATAACTAGTATGTGAAGGGAAACACCAAATAAGGACTATTTTCTCTAATGTCTTCCTGTGTGTGTGTGTGTGTGTGTGTGTGTATGCCTTCAAGTCTCCTGTTGATTTATGGCAACCCAATGAATTTCATAGGGTTTTCTTGGGCAAGGAATACTTCAAGGTGGTTCCTTCCTCTGAAATATAGCCTGCTTTGTTGTTGCTTTGTGCCTTCAAGTAATTTCCAACTTTTGGAGACCCTAAGGTGAACCTACTATGGGGTGTTCCTGGCAGGATTTGTTCAGAGGAGGTTTGCCATTATGTTTCTCTGAGGCTGAGAGAGTGTAGCTTGTCCCAGGATACCCAGTGGGTTTCATGGCCACACTGGGAATCAAATCCTGGTCTCCAGTGTCATAGTCCAACCCTCAAACCACTATGCCACATTGGCTTTTAATATAGCACCTGGTATTTGATGGCGGTCTGCTGTTCAAGTACTAACCATGACTGACCTTGCTTAGCTTCCATAAGCATACAGGATTTAGTGCCTTTAAAGTATTCAGGCCTTGGTTCACCATGGACATTGGTTTATTTTATTTGTTTTAGGGAAAGTAATCTGTCAGGATCACCACACATACTCAATCTATAGACCAAAACAATATGTATCTCTACATCAAAGAATCTTCTATTTGCATAGACATGAAAATTTTTGGAAAAATTCAAAAATTCCCAAAATTTCTATATCCTAGAGTGCTGGCTGGGCAGTTCTGGGAGCTGTCATCCAAACAGTAACACTTTCAAACTCTGGGACAGGGATAGGTAACTTACACAATATGTGATATGCAGCTAGTTTTGCACTTCACTGAAAACGATACCACTACAGAAATAGCTAATATGCCTGAAGTTTGATATATAATGAAAAGAATTAATTTTGGCCTGGTGAGTAATGGAAGTGTTGTGGATGGGAACATATGTGTTCCCACTGAAAGGTATTTGGATTATCTTCAATGTGTTTAAATTGGCAAGGCCTAATTAAAGTTTCTTTTCACAGATTAAATAGAGTGGTGAACTTAGGTTTTATTTGTTGATAAATCAGCTCAAGTTTTTAATCAGTAAGAACCATTTTTAGTTAGTAAGGTTGATGCAGGAGCTAAACATTCTGTAATAAAAAGCAACCCATGTTTAATTGTCCCTGTACCTAGTGTAACTTTTAGAGTGGGGTGGCTAACTGTGGAAAGGTAGGGGGTGGTATTATCTCTGCAGGAGAGCTTGGAGAGCATTCCCTACATCGGTTCCTGTAAAAAAAAATAAAAAATAAAGCTGGAATACACAATTGCAGCTACAAATTTGTAATCTAGAGTTATACATTCATAACTGATTCATATTCAATAGCAGAGGGAATATCGTTAAGCACCTCTGCATACCTTGCTATGTATTTTGGTGTCCTCGTATTTTGATACCTCATATTTGGAGATAGCATGTTTTTGAGGGATCAATGATCTTTCAGGGACACTAGTTTAAGTTCCCAGGAAAAAAAGGATCATTTTCATGAGACATGCTTACATCCAAGTAAACAAAACCATCAAAACATCAAAGAGCTTCTTCCTTTCCCCAAGTCATCCGTATTTCTTCTTAAAACTTGAGACAAATGATCTCTTTGCACCCAAAGAAGTAAGCCAGTCTCTCTCTGCACAGTCCCTGTTGTGTTTCCTGCCAGACTTCTCCATCCGCCCATCTCAGGGATCCAGTCACTGCTTTTTTAAAAAAAACCATCAACCAGACCAGAATCCCATTATCAATTCCCGGGACAAGTCATTCAGTCTTTGTTACCTGGTAGGATAGCCTATCACCTAGGGCTAGATTTAAGGTATAAATATGGTTTCAAACCTAACCTTTGCACACACACTTGCAATCTGTGTATGTTCTATGTCACCCTCAGAACCCCCCTCCCCCAGCATGGGCCACTCCAACTTTCTTTGGACAGATATTTATAACCCTACTGCAACCCCTTAAAAACTCCACTATCCCCTTTCCATATTTCCCTTTTGGTTATCTTGCTGTGTTTGTGTGGATTGTTATCTTGAGTGTGATTGCACTCAGCATATTTTTCTAAATAAAACCTTCTTAATGCACCTGGAACCTGGAGTCCTCCCAGTTAGTGCTGATATATATTGGTGTATAGTGTCCAAAGGTTACCCAAGCCTCTTGTAAAACTAATTTCAAAATGTTTAAAGTATTGCCGATACTTTGGGGGAAACTAACTTTCCCAACCATCAAAGTATTGCTGGTGGGATCCCTCAGTCCCACCACCTGTTTTTTTTGGGGGGGGGGTTTGTTTTGTTTTGGGTTTGTTTTTGCGTAACAGTATGTAGAATCATAAAAGTTCCCCTGTCCTGACTTAATGGGCAGCAGCCACTGTGAGTGACAGAGGTCTGCTCTCTGTGAGTGACAGGGGTCTGCTATCGAGACACAGAATACTCACATTTCTATTCCTTTCTGTGAGCACATCTGGTGTGAGGAGGGATCATGACAATGGTCTGTCATGGCCAATGGTCTCAGATTCTTGGAGCCAAAGTGCAAAATACCTGAAAAGCCAGTTTGGGAATTGCTGATCAATACAATCACAGGCTTTTCTGCAGTCAGCATGGTGCAGTGGTTTAAGTGTTGGTCTATGACTCTGCAGATCAGAATTCAAGTTCCTACTGAGCCATGGGCAAATTACAGTCTCTCAGACAATGGCAATGGCAAACTCCTGAAGAAATTTGCCAAGAAAACCCTGTGATAAGGCTACCTGAAGGTCATTGTAAGTTGGAAATGACCTAAAGTCTAATAACAATAATAACAACAATAATAACAAATAAAATCGACAAGAATGATTTAAAAAGCACACAAAAGCACTCTGTGCCATCAATTGTCTTCTGTACTGAAAGTTAATGCTGTAGGAAACCTTGTTGGAGATGGAGACAGATACAATTTCTTGAAGTGAAAGATAGAGTTGCCCCAATGTCACAGAGAAAAGGGCCAGGTGGAAAGATCTACCATTGCCATTGAGAGGGTCCAGCTCCTCAGTTTTTTCAACTCAGTGAAAACAAGTGACACAGTGTTTAAATGCCTGTACTGCAGCCACTCACTCAAAACTATAAGGTTCACTACCAGCAAAAGGACTCAAGCTTGACTCAGTCTTGCATCCTTCCGAGATCACTAAAATGAGTAACCAGATTGTTTGGGGCAATTACCTTACAGTTGTAAACCACTTAGATACTGCTTAGGCGGTATGAAGCAGTATATAAATGAAGCTGTTTTTGTTTGTTTGTTTATTTATTTAACCAATTTTTATCCCGCCTTTTCCCCAGCACAGGATTCACGTCAACAAGTTAAGGAAAGTACAGCTAAAACCAAAAGCAAACCCTATTAGTACCAAAGCTGAAAAAATTAAACATTGTTATCAAAAACACATATTAAATAATAAAAAACACAATAAAACACAAAAATGCAAGCACAACATAACAATGTTTTCAAGTCATTTCTGACATGGAGAGCCTTAGGAGAACCTATCCCAGGCTTTTCATGGCAAGATTTTTTTCACAGTGAGTTTGCCTTTGCCTTTCTTTGAGGCTGAGATAGTAGAAGACTTGTTAAGGTCACCCAATGGCTTTCCATGGCAGAGAAGGGAGTTGACTTCTTTTCTCCCTGAGCCCTAGTCCAGTACTTAAACCAGTACATGCTGGCTCTATTTACACATCATCAAAAGCACAACACACCTCATTAAAAGCCCATTCTGTCACCACAGGTTGAGACCCAAAGGTCTTCTACTTGAATGAGAAGGTCTTTACAAGCTAGGGGAAAGAGATGAGAGAGGACAGCAGCCTAACTTCCCAGTGAGAGGGAGTTCCACATCTTGGGAGCAGCTACTGAGAGAAAACTGTCTCTCTCATGCCTGTGATGGTGGTGGGACCAAGATAAATCCTTCCCTCCAAGATCTGAAAACTCAGGTGGGCTCATAGGGGGATACAATCTGGACCTGGCCCATAGGTTTATAACATATCTGTGTTACCTTATTCCACACATTTTATGTCCTTTTTTGGTCCTAATTGACTCACTTTACATAATCAGTTGTCACTATTTATATACCCTCCTTTCTGTTAATAAGAACTTCTCTGCATACAAGCGGAGACATGAAACATCAAACTGTTGCAGTAACAGCTTAGAAGCATGACTAATCTGCACATTTAAAGCTGGCATTTTCCCACCACATTGCACTTATTATTACTATTAGTATTATTTTGATTTTATTAACAAAATGCTCATCATTCTTATGGTGGGGTATTTTAAGGAACATCGTCAGTGCAAGAGAACACAGCTGGAAAAATGTCTTTTAAAATTAGTGAGGGTTATAGTTCCTGAGACTGTGGTGGTGCTGTCTATCATCAGTAAGCTCACAGGAAAGTGGGAAAGAATTGATGATGTGGGGAGGGCTTTTAGAAGCTGTTTTACTAGTAGTAGACCTTTATACCTGGCACTGTCTCAGCTTTATTTATTTGTTTGGAGCATGACGGTTGGAAATTGTCAGTTAGACAGACAGGATAATTGTATATGCACAGTTTACATGTTACTATAGAGTACTTTTTTGAGAACCAGCATGGTGTAATGGGCTTAATGTTGGCCTGCGACTCTGGAGTTTCCCTGTGGGGACTTCCTAGAACATTTGCCTTAATCACTGTTGTTGAAGCTGAACAGAACAAACAAATCCCACAAGCTACAGTCTTTGAGTTTGAAGAGCCAGTGTGATGTAGTGGTCTGAGTGCTGGAGACCAGCGTTCATTTCCCACCTTGGCCATGAAACCCACCGGGTTGCCTTAAGCAAGTCACATGCTCTCAGTCTCAGGGGAAGGCAATGACAAACCCTTTATGAACAAATCTTGCCAAGAAACCCCTATGCTAGTTTTGCCATAGGGTTGCTGTAAGTCATAAATGACTTGAAGGCACACAACAACAAGAACAACAACATATAGGAATTTATCACACGAGGCTAAAAAGTGAAATTTTAATAGGATAAAAGCTGGTGCTTATCACACAACGCCATGTCTATCCTGCTGCTCCTTGCATTTCATTTGTTTCCTTTTCATTGGTGGGCAAAACCCATCAATGGGTTTTCAGTCTTGATGCTGTTCCATTACTGCCTGCGTGTGATGGGTCCCTTCCGCTGCAGTTCCATTTCTCAGGCAGCCATGTGGTGTGAGTGGGCCTGATGCTGCTCCTCTTCTCCTCTCTCCTCCACCTCACAGTGATTGTGGCCACCAGCACCTAACCATAGGCAGCTGCTTTGTGCACATTCACACAGCAACCAGCTTTGGGAGGCACTTGGCAATCATGATCACTTGTTCCCACCCTTCCTCCAGGAAGGCAGCAATTGCCATTGTGGACAAAAGGTCACATAACCATGGATCACCAAAGCACTATTATGGGGGAAAGCATGATAAGAAATAATGCCAAACTAATATGTTTCCATTCTTAAACTAGCACAGTTTGGGTGGGATAGCAAGCTGGTGTGATAACAACCACAGAACCACCTTGCTGCTAAAGTACTTGCAAGCTGAATATAAAATCTGGAAGAAGATAGCTGGAGCGAGCAGAAGAGGGAATGGAAGTGAGATGGGGCAAAAGTGAGAGGATTGGCACACACACAAAAAAGCAAAACTAAATAAATAAATTTAAAAAGAGGAAGACACTGAGGTTAGACTAACAAAGGATGAATATGAACAAGTGCTGCTACAAGCACTTTAGGGTAAGTGCGATCATAGATTTCAGACCCCTTTAAAAATATTTTCAGTGTTTTCTGTAAATGTTGTTTTCATTTGCTGTTGCTATTCTCATCCAGCTATCTCTGGGAAAGCTAAAGTTGAATCACAAGTTGTGCTCATGCACAAGGCCATCTTTTCAAGGAAGTGAGCAACCTCTTGTTTGAGATGTCTGAAACCGATTTGACATGAGCTACAAATGAGATGAAGCCCTGTGTTTTACTTGGTGAAGGTGCACTGAGCCAGCAGCTTGTTTGCTTTTGCTTTCAGATTTATCCAATAGAGAAGGCGAAAGAGGGCAAACATGCAGCACATAGAAATGTTCCTTTTAAGGATTTCTGAGCTTTGCAGGACAACACTAAAGTGATTGGCTATTTGACACAGAATGTACTAATGGATTGGTGGAGGACCTTTTCCTGTTGTTTTTGGATAAGGGTCCCATTGTGTGTGTTTTGTGCCTTGGTGAACCTGTCACAAGGCTTTCTTGACAAGTTTCTTTAGAGGGGGTTTGTCATTGACATTCTCTGAGGATAAGAGACTGTAACTTGCCCAGTGGGTTTTCATGACCGAATGGAGATTCAAATCCTGATCTCCAGAGTCATACATAGTCCAACACTCAAATCACTACGCAACACTGGCTCCTACAAGAGTCAGATTCACTTGGGAATAATCTCTTGGGGGATTCATGCCAGTGATATTCACAGCAAAAGCACCCTGTTTCTCTTTTTTGATACTCATATTTCTCATTTCTCACTCACAGACTTTCTCTCTATGTCTCTGACATCCCTTTGTCTTTCTGATACCCTCTTAACTGACTGCAGGCTGCTTGAGGTCACCTTGCTACAGGTCACCCTTGCTACAGGGTGGTAGTGGAGTGTCACCCTACGGAAAGGTCACTATTGCTACAGATCTGATTACTTGTGTGAGACTTTTGAAATTAGGCTGAGGGCCACAGATTGGCACTCCTGGGATGGCTACCCAATATCACATGGAAATATGAAATGATAGAAAATATATTATTCAAACTATGTTGTGACCTTAATTAGATTTCTTCTACAGTGGCATCACTAGGGTTAGTGTCACTCTTGGTGTCACTCCACCATTGTACTCCTCCCATACCAAACCATACAGAATCTTTTAAAAAAAGTACCAATGTTACTCATAAATCATAATTCCTGTACATCATTGAATGTATTGGCAATAGTTGTGACATAAACAACTAGCAAAATTAAAATTATAACTTTAAACTGCAATATCATATATACAGCCTAAATGTATTTACATATACATAATTTCAGGTGGTTAAAGTGAAAATTTGGTAAGATGGGATATGTTCAAAGAAAATTTTAAAAGAATACACACACACACATAATATGGCAGCAGGGGCTCTCCTTTCTCCTCCCACCAAGTTTCA
The DNA here is from genome assembly GCA_034509955.1 of Urosaurus nigricauda. NCBI lineage: Eukaryota > Metazoa > Chordata > Lepidosauria > Squamata > Phrynosomatidae > Urosaurus > Urosaurus nigricauda. Next base: position 111,253,222 of record JAOEGL010000002.1, on the reverse strand, counting down.
CTGCCATAGCTCATTTCTGACTAAAGGCAGACATTTGGGGAACAGTGGTGTCACCCCCATTACAGTGTCACCTGGTATAGTTTGCACCCCATCCCCCCTTTGTGACATCCCTGCTCTTCTGTATTCTGTATTCTGGACGGAGGGGGGCACTGTGCCTACCACACCAATCTGGGGTCAGAACAGTCTCATTTGTTTATGGATGATCAGGCTCTATGATATTATTGGAACTGCATCTTAGTAAGTACTGAGTCAGTGCTGAGCAATAAACTTTGTTTCAGAAAACATCTCAGGAAACAGCTTGGCAATAATCATTTTTCTTATCATAATGAGTATGAAATAATGATATAATAACCTTGAATACTTTGAAGATGGGCATTACTTCCAGCAAAGCTGGTCACAATGTGGCTGTGTTCACCATGGTTGTGGCCAATTTCTCACTTAGTCACCATCTCTCTGGTGACAAGTTAGTAGGGTGGCAGATAAACAATCCATCACTATGAAATATACGCAGAGACAGAATACTGTTTCCACATAACAAACATATGTGCAGCCAAGATGTACAAGTAAATGTACCATGGTACATGGTACATGTTACATGACCATGGAAACTAGGTATACCATGCCAAAAAATTCTATTGGTGATCTGTTTAACTAGAAAGAAAAGCAGAACCCATTAAAAACAACAATGCATTTTGAATACATACTGAATACACTGTAAGAAGATAACCAGGGGCTAGGTAAGAGTTACTTTTTGATTGACAGTTATGGACTGAAACTGCTATTACACAAAGCATGTTCTCTTATCTTTCCAAGACATGGTACTAGTACACTCCTGTACATCTTAGCTTCTGTTTTTCTTTGGAAACCCCCATTATGGTGCAGAGCAAGAGACTGCAGAGAGATGTTTGATTGAAGAGAGATGTTTCTCAACTATAGCCCCTCATGTTAAAAAGCATTAGAGAAATAAACAGGACCTTTGCCCAGAAGGCAGCTAAACAGCTGGCATTCTTGGGATGCTAACTATATTTCCAGTAACTGTAATTTCACCAAATGCTAGACTTTGCTGGTCCTCCACAACAAATACACACATAAAGTGCTATTGCTGCTGCCTTAAGAAGAATTGCTTAAGATAATTTTCTCAAGACATCTTAGCTGCAAATGGGCAAAGCCCTGCTCCCTCTATTCCCAAGAATTCCAAGGCAAAATTATACTCATTATTCAGTTACCAATGACCAAACAACCATGTGCTGGAATAAGAACTGGACTCTTTCTAATAATTTTCATGCACACACACCAAATTATATGGAGATATGTTATTTGGAAGATGGAGAAATCAGGCCGACTGGGCAAACAAAACATGGAACTATTCAGGAAGATATGCAACAGGGAAAAATAAGAAAGCAAAAAATTCTAGTTTTCATATATCCCAGAGGTATGAATGTGGACCTCCTAGTAAAGTAATTCTTGCAAATATGATATCATTTCAGTATGGACAAAATAGAGTAGCCAAGAGGAAGACAAATGAACAAAGATGCCATACTGACTTTTGTAGGAAAAGCTGGGGAGCTCAGTTAACTAGGTATGGCCTTTGTTATCGTCTGTGCCTTCAAGTCATTTCTGACGTACGGTGACCCTAAGGTGAAACTATCATGGGGCTTTCTGGAATTGAGAGTATGTGACTCAGCCAAGGTCACCCAGTGGGTTTCTGTAGCTGAGCAGGGAATTGAATTCTGGTCTCCAGAGTTATAGTCCAACACTCAAACCATTACACCATGCTGGTTCTCAGTCAAGGTCTATATAGGCACAAACATTCATCCAAACATGTTCTTTCCAGAAAAAGGCAAAATCATATTCTCAGTAAGGAACAAGTCCTTTGAACACTCCTGAACAATTCACAACTAGGGGTAATGCCGGTGCTTTTGGCATTATATTAATCTTACACTAGCTTCTCAAATAGCAAGTGCATCCAGGTTGCTATAAAATAGAAAGAATAGGCAGACACAGAAAAAAGACAAGCTTTTTTTCAAATGTCTAGTATGTAGAATACCACAGTATCATGTCAGTTTCTCTTGCTGAAGCTTATCGCAACACTGGGTCATGATATCAATATGCAAATTGGAAGACCGACTTTATAAGCAAAAGATTTGTTTATATCTTACCCTCTCCTTTGATAATGCTGTTTATAGTTTGAAAAAAGGAACTGCTTCATTATTGGCAGGATCATGGTTCAGTTATCTGATCTTGCACCATGCATTATTGATTTCCACAATGTATAAAAAGAAAAGTATTAAAAGCTTCAGATAAAAAAAAGGATAAGAAAATTGCTTAAATAGCTTTTGAAATTTAAAATCAATTTTATATGCATGCTTATGTAGGGTAAGCAAGATTTCTGGAGTAGTGGGTGGCATATTAAAATAGTCCTTTATTTTAAGCCATCTGCAGCGAAACCTTGGATTCTTGGATGAAGGCATTTTTGCCCTGCATTATGCTAGCAACAGTGCCAGCTGAAGGCATCCTGCTTCTTGAAATGGAGCTGAAATGGTACACCCTTCTCATTAGATTTTAAGGAGGCTTGTTGTACCTCCAGAGAGCAACCCAACCATTTATTCTCTCCCTTGCTACTTGTGCTAACAGAACAGGTACAATGAAGGACATCTTATTGCCCGAAGAGCAACAAAGGACCTCCACTCTCAGTAATTCCACAAGTCAAAAGTCCATAGTACCCAAAGCCAATTAGGTAGGGTGACCAGATCAGGACTATGGCCCTGAAATCTGAGACCTAGGGGTGAATCCATATGATATCACAGCTACAATAGGCCCTGGAGATGTTACAAAGGACTTTTCAGCATCAACCACTATGCAGACGTGGTTGATGTTTACGCTATCATGCCTTATGGCCATGAAGCATGATACCTTAAACATTAACCACATCTGCACAGTGGTTGGTGCCAAAATTAAAACACCAAATTGAACTAAGGAACAACACACACACATTTTTCAAGGCACTACTCTTCCTTGAGATTCCTCACCCGCACCCTGAGATCTAGAGAAGAAGACTGAGGTTCAGGGTCAGTCCCTGATGCTGGAGAGGCAGGAAAAAAATTGTGAGCACCTTTTTTCATGTCTGTGCTTAAGCAACAGAAAAAAATACAATAAAAATAGTTTCTAAATGTATTTGCAGTAATTATCTACCACTTAATATTATAAGATCTCCAAACAGTTCACATTAAAAATATATGCAAATTGCTGTCCTTATCCATGAATTCAGCATCCACGGATCCAGCCATTTATAGCTTGAAAATATTTTTCCCCCCTAAAATCCAAAAAGTAAAGCTTGATTTTGCCATTTTATATAAGGGGCACTATTTTGCTATGCCACTGTATATAATGGGGCTTAAGCATCCATGGATTTTGGTATCCATGGAGGGTCCTGGAAATAACCTAGTGGATACCAAGACCCCAATGTAATTTAGGATAAAACAGTTTGGTGAAACACTTGGAAAATAATAAATTATTTAAAACATTATGTAATCAATACAAGAAAGACATCGTGACTCCACTGAAGATGGTGGGTGGCAATAGCAGCAATGGCAGCTTCCTAGCTGACCCTCCTGAGTGCCATTGTTTTTCCCCTCTCTTGGATGACAGAAATATATGTCCCACACAACCCGACTGTTAAACCCCTCACTGTTAGTGCCAGGATGGGTGCCCCTTTCCTCCCCAATCAAACTTTGATATCAAATGCCATTCTGAAAGGGATGCCTGATCACGTAGCCCAGAAAAAGTGCTCCAGTGTGATTTAGCCAGGGAGTGCTAAGGAAAGATATCCTTTGAAATTTAAGTATTCTTTTGATTTAGGTGGTACAGATGGGTCTGGCATTTCAAACATTTGGAAACCAAAGGGTATTGCCATCTGAAGTTTTAGGATGGCTACCATTACTGCTCTGTTGTTTCCAGGGTTTTGATCTTTCTTCCTCCTAGAAATATCCACTCCAAATTCCTGAGAATTTCAGCTGAAACTCCTCAGATTGCTAGCCGAAGGTAGTAAACTGAGTCCAATACACACTTCCTCCACTCTGACTTTGATATACAAAAGGCTGGAAGATATCTTTGTAAGCCTGAGGGCAGCGAACCATCTAATTATAAGATTGTATGTACAGCACTGTGTAAATTTACAGCGCTATATAAATAATAAAAAAATAAAAGTTAATAATCTTTAAGATAAAAATTCAGTGGAATCCAGAGACTTTGCCTTTTGGGACTGCTGGATGATGTTCTGGAAAATTATGAAAGGACTTTGGAGTATATGATTACAACAGCAAGAATTTTCAATGCTCAAAGGTGGAAGGAAGCTGCTACTCCAACTAAGATTGGTTGGTGAAGATGGTTGAACTTGCTGAAATGGACAAATTGACAGCTTGGATTAAGGAGAAATCCTTGACAAAATTTTAAAAAGACTGAGAAATGTTTATTTCTCACAGGCATTCCTATAGGGATTGTTTTTAAATTTTGTGAAATAAACTGAGTTTGCTCATATTGTAGAAGCTTTGCATATTATGAATTAAAGGAAGTTTAGTAACACGTATGTAACCATTGGTTTGGGGAGGGGAGGAATTCAGAGCGTTAATTTTTGTTAGTTTTTTGTGTTATGTTAGGATTGTTATTGTTGTTTTGTTTGTAGTTTTTGTAGGGTAGCTTTTAGACACACATACACACATACATATACACACACTGTATATGTGTTTGTTGTTGAGTTAGTTATGTTCATAAAAATGAATTAAAAATTTTAAAAAATCAATTCCATTACTCTTTACATGAATTAAATCAACTGATGTTCATAAAAATGAATTAAAAATAAAAATTCAATTCCGTTATTCAAGGTCCAAATAGCCACTAGTAGACCTAGTCTTTGCAGAGAGTTTAAACTGTTACATTGCCCATTGCAGTACATGGCAGCATTATCCCCATTGACAAGCTCACTATAGTGATATTTTCCTGCTTTTTCTTTCGTTCCAAAGAAGTCCCCACATTTCTCAGTCAACTGTAGAACCCTTTGGGCTGTTGGCCATTTCATTCCGAATAATGGACATCCTTCTGACAGCCATTGCCAGTGACACTTCGGAGAGTGCCTAAAGCATCCATAAATTGGGACTAACTACAGTAGGTACATCTAACTGGAAATGTGCTGATTGCATAATGAAGTGGAATTAAGTTTTTTGCTAACTGGGGCTCACTAAAAGAACTGGGAAATAATGAGTTCTGTACGTACGTATGTATGTGTTAAAATATTAATATCCTGCCTTCTCTCTAATGATCTCATGGTGGAACAGAATAAAATCAATTTAATCAGTTTAAAAGAATGTAGAATTTAAAACAGTATGTTAAACAGTGAAAAATATATTAAACAATATAACAATTCAAAACAAGTTGGAAAAAATGAGCAGTAAATCAGGATTAAATAATCTGGAGAAAAGGAAGTACTGTAGATTAAGCATCTCATCTTGGCTGGAAGTTTTGTTTTAAATTGTTATATAGGATGGAAGGACTTTACTACATTGTTTCTTTCCCCTTGTTTCCTTTTTCTTTGTCTCATTCTTTACAATTTTTCTTGTCTCGTTTAGTATCTTTTTTTTCTGTTTCCTTTCTTTTCAGTTCAAATTCTGTTGGTCAAATATAAATTCTGGCAGGCTTTTCCCCTCCACCTTTAGAATGGATCCTTCTTATAATTTAATATGTCTGTCTGTTTATTACACTGAATGTTAGAGGTCTGAGAACCCCTAATAAAATAAAATCAGGTTCTTTCCTTGCTTAAAAAATGGAAAGCGGATTTTATGTTTTTGCAGGAGGCTCATCTTTTGATGTTAGATAAAGATCAATTCTTTAAAGTGTGCATTACAGAGGTGTATATAATTGGAAATTCTAAAAAGCAAGCCAGAAATGGATTCCATAAAAATGCTTTCCTATAAAGTAATTCAAACTGATGTGGATGATCGTTTTCTTATATCATGTCTTGAGATTTCAAAAACAACAGTTGTTTTTATCTATGCCACTTTATCTATGCCCGTGTACTCCCTCTCTCTTCCTTTTCTTTCTTTGTAATCATACTTCTAAAATTCCAGTTTTAAAAATAATGCAAAACTTTCTCCCATTGAAATGGTGCTTGGAAGGTAAGCAGGAGTTATGTTGGTGAGGATGGATTGAATTGTGAAGGAGATCAGTGATGAAACTTAATTTAAAACTTTGTCAGATCCTACCCTATTCCATCGCCTTTCCCAGCCTAACAGTTTCCAGATGCATTGAACTACATGCCCCACTGTCCTCAGCCATTTGTTATTCAACACATCTTGAAAGTGCCAGGCTATGGAAGGCAACTTTAAAATAGAAAAAAAAATTAAGCACCCCAAGCCACTTCATAGTGTTAAAGTACACACAACCCAGCCCCAGCAAATTGAGAAACATTTTTAAAAAGTGTTATTTACTGTAGGGGAAAAACCAAACCTCGGTAGCAATATGTCACATGTTTGAATGCACCAACATTGACATCATTATCTGGAAAAAGTAACTTGTTGCAAATAACCTTCTTTGGGATTGGAAGTAATGAGATACTTCTAAGCGCTATGCTGACCGGAGATGTGATAAGGGTACCCAGTCCTGTTGTCTGTGGTGAAGTAAGGTTCAACTGCCAATGAGCTTCTGGATAGGAAGGGTGGTGGGGGCACAGACAGCAAAATGTTGAGAGCCAACCATGTTTCCTTCACAACCCCATCAACCATCTACAACCATCAGGGAATGGAGGGTTATGGTTGGGGTTTGGAGAGGTTTGCTGTTTTATCATTTTTTGTATTGCTTATATGGGTTGAGCCCTCAGTTTCTAGTTCTTTCACTCACAGATATATATAATTGTGCAGGCTGTATTACTAAATAAAAGTTGGTTTTTTTAAAAATTTATGAATGTTCTAGTGACAGCCTAGGCTGCATCTAGCATTTATATCATTTTTTTTTTTTAGGAGGGAGCTATAATCCAACCTAGTGCCCTCCAAATGTTAGGGTTTGTTGGGGGGGGGGGTGGAAGCTCTCCCTTTTAAAAAAGGATGTAATTCAGCATGAAAATTCTGTTTTCCCCAGTCCTTGCATATGAAGGAAAACGGAATAGAGTAGCACAATGAAAATTTAAACAATAGTTTTTTTTAAAAAAAATAAATCACTTAGTGGAGCTTTGCTTTACCCGCCCCTTAACTATTGTTAATGACGAAGCATTAGAAGTAATCCCCAAAGTGCTTACGCTAAGAAATTAGGCTTGAAAGAGATCTGTCTGTGCTTGAAACCCTCTCTCTGGATCCTTGAAAACATATTTAGTGGAAGCTTTGTCGGTCTTGCAGCAAAATGCAGTGTGCCTTTGGTATCCACGGTGGTTTGGTTCCAGGACCCTCTGTGGATACCAAAATCCAAGGCTGTACAATTCCCATTAAATAGAATAGATATTAACTGGTGCACCTGAGATAAAACGGTAAAGTCATGGTTTGCTTTTTGGAATTTATATATATTTTAAAATATTTTCAAGCTGTGGATGCTTGAATCCATGGATAAATCCATCGATATGGCAGGTCAACTGAAATGCACAAAACACATAATGCAAGCTTTTGAAGCTCCGTTGGCAAAAGGTCAGGCAAAAGATTTTAAAAATCATACAGGAGAAGAAAAGTGACAATGGTAGAACCATAAGCCTACATTTTGTATCAGAAGTTGTTTCTATTGTAGCTCAGTTGTTCTGGAGGGATCTCGATGCAGGCAGAGCCCACTCCCCTTTTTGGCCATGTGGGGACCAGAAACAAAAGGCAATAAAAGACAGTAAAATGTCAACCCTATTAGTAACAAGAAAGTAATTTCTCTTGAGATCTAAATTGTCCCTGTCCTTTGCAAAGCTAACTGCTCCTTTCTTTGGCAGAGAATACTGAATATCTCAAGTCCATATACTATTACATCTGGAAAAAAAACTTTGAGATGCTATCTAAGTAAAGCTTGCTAATTGTAGCCCAAATGAAATAATTTTATCTTAAAGGTTGTCAAGTCATGTACGATTGTAGGGGGCGGTGCTCATCTCCATTATTAAGCTGAAGAGCCAGCATTGTCAAAGACAACTCTGATCATGTGGCCAGCATGACTGCACAGAATGCTGTTTACCCTCTCACCAATGTGATACCTATTTATTTAATTTCATTTGCATGCTTTTGAACTGCTAGATTGGCAAAAACTGGGACTAGTGATGGGAGCTCACCCCATCATGCATCACCCAGGCCTTGAACTGCCAACCTGCCAGTCTTCCAATCAACAGAGTCATTTTTACCTTAGTTGGAGGTAAAAACCTCAAAGAGCCAAGTCCAAATTTATTAATTCCCATTTCTTAAAGTTTCCCATGTTGCAGCAAAATTTGGTGTCGTCAAATCCAGGGAAAATATTCAGGGGTAGGCAGGGTGGGACATAGAGCAGGCGTCTGGTTTAAGCAGGAGTGCGGAAGAGGATGGAAGGGACTGTCAATTCTAGAAACAGCCCTAGTCATGCTTTTGGAGGGACATGAAATAAGAAAGCTCCCAAACCAGGATATATCAATTTACTTTTACTAACTTGGTTACGGCAAGAACGGGGCTCATATGGTAATGTCCTTAAATATTTTATAAACTATGAAGATCACGTAGCCTGTGGGCCTGATACATCTGAAATACCCTTTCCCATTGGACAGAGCCAGTCAACTTCTTTTTATTCAAGGGAGTTAGGCTAGGGGAACCGAATTAGAAAGCACACTTTTGGGTGTCATGAAAAGGCAGGAATTAGCAAACGGTAAATTAATTTGTTAGAAAGACCACTGTGTCAGTACTATTTGTGTCCTGTTGATTTCAGTGGTCCATGCTTAAGTACAGCTAAGCTGGATCCAACTCATTGCAAGTTTACTAACATGCATGAGAAGAAGCGCTTGTGAAATTTTCTGCCTCTGAAGCCAAAATAGTTTGGTTGGCCTGGAATATCATGTACCTTGACCGGAGTGGATTGTCTTCCAACCAGGTAACAAAATGCTTAGGTCAGTCTCTCATCCAGAGACCATAAAGCATATGGAATGTTAACTAGAATGCACATAGAGAAAAACTAGGGCTTGATAGAGGTCATTAAAATCATGCATGGTTGGGAGAGAGCAGTTTGGCAGAAACTTTTCACCCAGATGTATAATACCAGTCCCTGGTATCATCCGCTGAAGCTGAATGATGGGAGACTGAGGATGGATAAAAGTAAAGCACTTCTTCACATGGTGCATAAATAACTTGTGGAACCCACTGCCACAAGATGTAGTGATGCTGTTGAACTGGGATTGCTTTAAAGAGGATTAGACTCATGTCTTGTTGTTAGACATCAAATGGACAACTAATTGACTATGGATTGAACAGAATATTGGACTATATAGGCTTTTGACCTGATCCAATGCATAGATTCTAATGAATCTGACTAAACATAAGCTAGAGTCCATTTTAGATGAACTGAGACTTATATATTAAATTACCCATTTGTTCCATTAACCACCTGTGTTTTAGAACTTGAACTCTGCCACTTTGATGGCAACAAAAAGAGCACTTCCCTTCCTCAAAAAGAGCACTTCCCTTCCCAGTGTAGTATGGGGATTTATGGAGGTCCAAGGTCACTGTGGCTTAGTTTGTAAAACATTTCAAATGTTATATATCTCATAGAGAGAGACGTAAAGTGTGAATTTCAGAAAGAGGTGTTTACAAATGTGAATTATGCAAACATTTCTTCAGGATCTTCAAATGCTCACTAGTTGACACATGTGGAGTGTGAATTCTTGCATGCACTTTGTGTATCACTGAAGAGTCATTTTGAATAATTCATAATTTTTCAGTTATAAACCTGAGATGCATTTTGTGAGAAGTACACTTGGACCGAAGTACACTTGGACCCTGATATCATGCTGATATCCGAAGTACACTTGGACCCTGATATCATGCTCTGTACACACTTTCCATGGTAAAAAGGTAATGGTTTCCCCTTGACATGAAGGTCTAGTTGTAACTGACCACAGGAGGTGATGCTTGTCTCTGTTACTAAGCCAAAGAGCCAATGTTGGCCGAAGATGACTCCATGGTCATGTGGCCAGCATGACTCCACCAAATGCTATTACCTTCCCACTGAAGTGGTGCCTATTAATATACTTGCACCTGCATGCTTTTGAACTGCTAGGTTGGCAGAAGCTGGGAGCTCACCCCATCATGCGGTACTTGGGCCTCGAATAGTCAGCTTTCTGACATCAGAATTGGCGTCTTAACCACTATCAAATCATCTGAATTGGCATATTAACCACTAAGCCACCACAGCCCTTGTTACCCCACTCTATTTTATTTGTATCAATAGGGCAAATGCAGCAAGGAAAGTGATGTCCAGATAATCATGACAATTCCTGAATCTCTTAAGCCCAATTTCTCCCAGGTCCTGATTCCTCCACTGTTGAGACTGTAATCCCACACAAACACATTAAAATTTGCTCCTATCCTATGCATTTTCCAAAATATGTACGTTGTTGTATTTTCTTCAAAATAAATGTATGTCTTTTTACATACACCTCTCCATTTTAAAGTGATTTCCCCCATTGACTCAAGCAAATTGATATGTGTTTTCCAAAATATATACTACATGCACTGTTTGAAATGTACACATTTCTGTAACTTTCCCTCCCTAAGGTATATATTTATGTACTTTTTTTGGACAAAGTGCATTACAAACTTTGGAAAACTATGGGTGTTGAAATGTATTCTAATGTACTGTATTCTGGTTCATGATTAGGTTCAGGAAGTACAAATCTGATGCTTTCTCACTGAAATGTAATAGCATATTGGAGCCACTGGTTTCCAAACTAGTTGTTGTTGTTGTTGTTATTATTATCCTTTATTTATATAGCGCTGTAAATTTACACAGTGCTGTACATATAATCTTATAATTAGACAGTTCCCTGCCCTCAGGCTTACAATGTAAAAGACACAACACAAAAAGAGAAGGGAAAGATGGTGGGAAAGGGGATGAGGTCCAGTGGTTTTTCTCTCCCTCTAGGGCCTGGACCAAGGCAGATGGACTGGAGATGGACAAATATGAATCTGTGCAGGGAAAAATGCTTGAGGAGGCACTGGAATTAAACTGAACTGATAATTATTATTTTAACATCTCACCAGGACCACTGAACAGAAGGCATTTTTTTAATCATAAAATATTTTTACAATATAGTGGTATATTGTACCACTTTGGTAGACTGTGCCATTTTTTATTCTACTAACTACTCCTTTAATATATGCTCTTGAACTGCCATCATCAATAACAGATCGAAAACCTAGTGTACAGAAATCCTATTCTCCCATCCCAATACACAAATCATATCAGAACTGGTAGCACACTGCACTGATGATGTAATGACAGACCCTTAGGTATAGATACCATGGTGATATACATAGGAGGTCTATAAATAGCCAATTGCCTGATAGCCTGTGGCGAGTGACAATTGCTTCCAGGTGACCAGGCAAGGAAGCTTTGGCAATTGGAAGGTGGAGCTGGTCCTCTTTCTGTAGGCTGACACTGTGCCATAAATAGCTAACATGAGCTGGTGTAGACGGGCAGGCTGATCCCTTTTTTTGCAAACCGATATAGGGCTATACATTTGGCTCCTTCCTGGCAAGGTTTTTACTGTGTGATCACCATGTCTCATTTTTAAAATTCACAGCAGTACCAGATTAGCTTCATTTGTAACCATCCTCTGTTTCCCCACTCCTTCTTCTGTCTGTCTTCTTACCACAGTAAATAAATCCAGACTTTTTTGTGGGGCTTTTGGGCTATGTGGCCATGTTCTAGAAGAGTTCCTTTCTGATGTTCTGTGGCTGGCATCTTCAGAGAATGATAGTCTGGAAAAGAATTGGAGATATATATCGTGTGACCCTGGGAATACATATCTCTAATTCTTTTCCAGGCTACCATTCTCTAAAGATGCCAGCCACAGATGCTGGCGAAATGTCAGAAAGGAACTCTTCTAGAACATGGCTACATAGCCCGAAAGCTCCACAAAAAACTATGGATGCCGGCCATGAAAGCCTTTGACTCCACATTAAATCCAGGCTGTTTTTAGTTTTAGCAGTGTTTTTTAATTTTTGTACTCAATGTTTTAACCTTGTGTTTTTGATATGTTGTGACCCACGTTGAGTCCCACTGTGGGAGAAAGGTGGGATATAAATTTTGGATTTATAAATAAATATATGAAACCCAAGTGGGGAAAGTGGAATAATTATTGAACGCCTTTTAATTGACATCACTAACAAACACCCATCCAGAAGCACCCTGAATCTATAGCCTTATAGGTAAAGAGGTTAAAGATCAGTTCTCAGCTGGCAGCATGAGATTTCTTTTGTCCCACCAACAACTCTGCAGATGTGCTTGACAACAAATCCCATAACTGCCATAGGCCAGGGTGGTTGGATCTAGAATTATACATCTGGAAGGGAGAAAAGCTGTTCTAAGAAAAGGAATATGTCTTTCAAGAGGACTGTGAGAACTGCAACTGGAGGAATGAAGAAATCAAGAGAATTCAGGAGGGAATTAAAAAGGAAAAAGACAACCAAGTAAAGGCTGGGCAATATTGTTTGAGCGATTTCCTTTTGAAGCTGTACATGAAGCTGTAATGAATAAGGCAAAGAAACCCAAGTTAAAAAATAGCACTTTTGATTCAATGCAGTTTTAGTAAGTCAAGACTTATGCCAGTTCCCCTGATTCACTGGATTTACTCTAGCTGGCACTAGCAATTGGACTTATGTTCAGATGTTGGAGGATACAGCTCCAGGGGTGGAGTACACTAGTGTAAGCATCTGGTGGCCAGAGAAAAACAGTTATTCTTTCAGGGGCTATTATGGATGTAAGACAGTGGAGAAATAGGCTACTTGAAGCTGGCAGATTTTGCCTTCCATCATCATTGTGTGTGCGCCTGAAAAAAGTACTGATTCTGGCCTTAGACTACAGTTTCATAATACCTTACTATTAGCCCTGTAAGATATGACTGTAGGTTGCTGTGGTCCAAACATCTGATGGCACCTGGTCATGAAAGACTGGTATAAAATATGCTGGAAAGGGTGTTGATCATACAAGTGCTGTAAAAAACTTTATTAGAGCAGCTGTTCCCCCTTAGGTTTGCCCAAAACTTAATATTACAGTGTTTGAAATTATTTTTGTTGAGATGACGGAATCCTGCAGATCTGAGAAATATGGCTGGCGCTGTTAAAACATCATAGCTTGTGCTTTTAAAAACTATACAAACTGTCATGAGTTCTTAGATCCTTGTGGGAGGGCGTTCTCTTTGCCCTGCCACTGAAGTAAGAGAGGGCCTTCTTGGTGTGTAGTTAGATCTCTTCCACAGTAAGCTAAACTGCCCAATCTCTCTTAACAGGAAAATACCTTTTTATTTTGACTGGCTTTTGATGATTATCTAGTTGTATAGAAGGGTCTTTTAATTAGACCTGTGTGCTGAACTCTTGTACTTTTTATGCATCGGATGAAACAGGCTTAAAAAAGCTTATGCTACCAAGTTCTTTCTCTCAATTAGTCTCAAAGGTGCTACAAGATCTCTTTGCATTTTGTTCTTGTATATATATGTGTGTGTCTGTGTGTGTTCCTACACCATTATAAATTTGTGGTGCTTCAACAGGATAGATTATTGAATTATTTTTTATAATTTTTTTACAATGATTGTCATCAACTGTACCTTGTTTTCATCTATGCTGTGAGTTAATTTGAGTCTTATGTTGTGAGAAAGATGGAATATTATTTCAATAAATACATACATTTTTCTTTCGCCTGAAATATCTTAGATGTTTTGTCCTAACTATAATTTCTTGGTGGCTGCTCCCTACTTTGGAAGCTGCTTGCCAAGAGAGTCTCAGAGTCCCCCATCTCTGATTATCCTTCTGCCAAACAGTGAAGAAAGGTATACAATTAGACAGGACTTTCCCGTAAACTTACTTGTAAACATGCTGTAATTGATTTTAGCTGGTTGTTTTGACAGATTTCATTGATGTTTTACCAGCTATGTTTGCTTTTCTTCTTTCCATTTTATTGTTGTATCATACTAGATTATATTTTATTAGGACAAAGCTATTAGAATTCTTGGATGCCTTTCCTCTTTACCACTAGGGTTGGCATCATCCAGTGTGGTGATTCATAGTGTCACTCCCCATTGACCTGGTCCCAAACCACACCATACAGAATCCTTAGTAATGTTTTTTGTACTAATATTTCTCATAAATTGCAATTCCTGTATATCACTGAATACAATTTTATTTTATTCATTTTATTTATTTCATTTGTGTGCCTCCTTTCTCCTAGGAGGGACCCAAGGCAGCTCACAGATAAAAACATTAAAAAAAACCCATTATGATAAGAATTCAAAATGCCTAAAAAGATGATTAAAATAATTTAAAAACAGTACAAAACCACATAAAACTGTGCAAAAGCTAAAAGACGTGACATAAGTAACTAGTAAAATTAAAACTTGGTAGGATGAGTCTCGTGGTTGGAATGTAGTAATAGAGGGGTATAACATTTTTAAGAGAAATAGACCAAGCAGGAAAGGAGGAGAAATAGCATTATATGTCGGGGATATTTACACCACTGAAGAGATCCAGGACATCAACCCTGGAAGCCAGGTGGAAAGTGTCTGGGTAAAAATTAAAGGGGAGGGAAAACAACAAGGATGTTATTGTGGGAGTCTACTACAGACCCCCAAGTCAGACTGAGGAACTGGATGAAGCCTTTCTACAACAGATGACCACATACTCAGAAAGGAGAGATGTAGTAGTGATGGGTGACTTCAACTATCCTGATATTTGCTGGAAGTCAAACTCAGCCAAAACCTCAAGGTCTAGCAAATTCCTCACTTGCCTGCAAGTCAATTTCATTGTCCAAAAGGTGGAAGAGGCAACAAGGGAGTCAGTTATTTTAGATCTGATCTTAACCAACAGGGAAGACCTAGTTGATGGGGTGCAAGTGGTGGGATCCTTAGGTGGGAGTGACCATGTTCTCCTGGAGTTTGTTATACAGCGGAAAGGGGAAGCCAGGCATAGTCAGACACACATTCTAGATTTTAGGAGAGCTGATTTCAATAAACTTTAAAAAATCCTGGAGCGATCCCATGGTCAGGAATACTAAAAGAGAAGAGAGTTCAAGACAGATGGGAGCTGCTGAAGGCACAATTTCAAACAGTTCCAATGAGGAAGAAAAATGGGAGGTGTCTCAGGAAATCAGGATGGATGACTAAGGAACTTTCAACTGAGCTAAGTTTTAAATGGAACATGTATAAGAAAAGGAAAAATGGGGAAATCACCAAAGAGGAATGCAAACAAATATCAAGCATGTATAGGAGTAAAGACAGAAGAACCTAAAGTTCAGAATGAAGTCAGGCTTTCTAGAGGGGTTAAGAACAACAAAAAGGGCTTTTTGGGGTATGTCTGCCACAAAAGGAAGAAGAAGAAAACGGTAGGGCCACTGTGTGCAGAAGATGGCAAAATGCTCACAGGGGACAGAGAAAAGGCAGAATTACTCAACACTTTCTTTGCTTCAGTCTTCTCAGAAAAGGCAAAAGGTGCTCAACCTGAGGATAATGGAGCAGAGGACAGAATAGGGGAAATTCAGCACAGAATAAGTAAAGAGATAGTACGGGAATACCTAGGTAACCTAAATGAATAAAATTCTCCAGGATCAGATGAACTACATCCAAAGATATTATAAGAACTGGCAAATATAATATCGGAACACCAACCAAAAGGGTTCTGCCAAAAATAATAAATGAACAAGATAACTGTGGTCCCACCTCCCAATATAAAAAACAACTTTATAAGGAATAAACAACTAATCTAGGGAGCAGAAAAAACAGTGTAATTTCTAAAAGGGTATCTACCCCACTGAGAATAGTGCAAAATGTCAAAAGCAAATAGTTAAATAAATAAATAAATAAATAATAAATATCCAAACTTCAGGCCAGATGCGTTTCGACTGAAAGTCTTCCTCAGTGGCCTGCCTATGAAATATTAACTATATTTAAACAAATTTTAATCAATTCTTCAGCTCACACACTATGACTCTGCTAAATCAAAAGGTAATAATATTCTTCCTCTGCTCCCAGAGTATCTTATATAACCAACTGAAGTAGTTGTGGGAATGATCCTGCCAAGACTCAGGGGGGGAAAAAAAACCATTGGTTTACTTGGACACCATGTAATTGATCATTGTTGTATATTGTGAAAGTTTTAATTACGTTGTTTTTAACTTTGATGTTAGTTTAATCCAATTTTAAGGGGTGGGTGGCTGGGTATGGGTCATTGTAATTTTTACCTTGTATCTTTTTAATTGTTCTAACCCGCTCCGATTGGTTGACAGAGGAGCAGGCAATAAATAAATTATTATTATTATTATTATTATTATTATTATTATTATTATGCTTCACCTAATTTCATTGCAGTGCAGCTCCTGTCATTCTTCATATCTACCCAGTCTGTTCTAGAAGGGAGGTTTAACAACTATAGCATATTAAATAACAGTAATTCAAGTATTCAAGGGCGGGGGGGGGGGGACTGGAGAGTCCCTGGGTGAAAACTGGAGAGGGATCCTGTACCTTTAAGGGTTGGGTTATTGAAGGAATTTCCTTGTTACTTCGTTGAGTGGCAAGCAACACCTGCTTTAATTCCCTCTTCTACATAAGCATTAAAGGTACAAGAACTCTCTCCAGTTTTTAGTTTGGCAACCATAACACAAAAATGCTTCTTCTGCATCAAATGTTTGGTTGATAGGTATTAATCCTAGCTCCAGACACTCTGTATGCACTCTATTAAATCCAGTGGTATGGGATTTTCTTTTTGTCCTTCCAAATTAATCTAATGATGTCACTTGGACTTCATTTTACTTTCTGATTTTCTTTCCACTGGTCCCCAAGGTACTTGTGACTCAGACTGGAATCTCATAAAATATGAAGAAGAACATGGAAAGGCTTTCACAAAATAAACATTTATTATTTCCTGACAAAAACGAAACGCAAGACTCCCATTCAGGAAAACGGTGGCAATGGCGGAAAACTAAAAACAGGATTGATGTGTTTCATCAAACTCCTGCATAAACAGATAAAGCCAAGCGGAAAGGCTGCACAGCGAGGATTTCAATTCAATGCGGTTAACCTGTCAATCTGACAGTTTCATTTTCTAAGGCAGGAGTCTCAGGAGTTATGACCCTGAACTATGAGAGCGCATGGTGCTTCTTGATATGTTAGTGGCTCCCTCCCCCCTTTTTTTTAATTTTTATTTTTGATGGATTCTAGTCTTTAACAAGTGGATGGCTTGTTTGAAGCTTGATTAACTCTGCTAAATCAATATTTTTTTTAAAAAAAAATCAATGCAAGACTCATCTAACCATCTCTGAATGTGGAATGTTGTACAGAATGAGCTTATGACTGACAGTAATAGATTTGAATAGAAAATAAAGTACAGTGTTCAGGGTATAAAGAAATGATAAAGAAACCTTGGAAATGGACAAGGCGGACAGTCACCTTGGCTACGGAGGCCTCTGAACACCCTCTTCCACTGGCTTTGCATGAAATAAATGCTGTGGGGTCCTATATGGATACCCAGGGATTCAGAACCAATAGTTGACTGAAAAAGAGAAGATGATTTTTCAAAGTCATGTTAGGTTCTAGATCTTTCTACTATTTGATGGGAAAGAATAGAAACTATACATTAGCTCTCTCCAAAATGCAGCCTCCACATTTTTTGGATTGCAGTGTCCATCATTCTAAGCCAGGACAACAGGACTTACCATTCATCCACACAGGAGTGCATCTTGCTAGGGTTAACCGTTATAGAAAGAGCCTATCCATGGGCCACATTACAGAAATAACCCAGTTTGATGCCCCCTTAACTACCATGATTTAATGCTATAGAATTCTGGAAACTGTAGTGAAATATTTAGCCTTCTCTGTCAGAAAGCTCTGGTCCCATAATAAACTACAGTTCCCAGAAGTCTGTAACATTGAGCCATGGCAGTTAAAGTGGGGTCAAACTGGATTATTTGCACAGTGCGGATCAACCCCAAGTCGCACGGTTTTAATGCTACAATTCCACTTTAACTACCATGGTTCCATCCTATAGAATTGTAAGGTTGGCTGTTTAGGGAGGGCATTTAGAATTCTCAGGCACAGAGCTACTTTGGTACCTCCTCAAACTACAAGTCCCAGGATTCCATAGAATGTTGCTAAAGTAGTTAAAGTAGAATCATAGCACAATAATTGATTAATGTGAAAGAGCCCTAAGAGAAGCAGGTCATCATTATCATTCTTTAAATAATGTGGCAGATCCCAACAGATACTTCAGACCATGAGGAAACTGTGTGTGAGAAATTGTAGAACGTGTACTGCAGTTCACTGACTAAACCTAAATCGGTATCTGTTCTCTATTTTCTAAAATACAGTCGTTCCTCCATATCCATGTACAGTGGTCCCCCGGTTTACGAATACCCTGGCCTACGAAAACCCCGGTCTACGAAAGAGCCGGGGCTGGAAAAATGGCCCCGGTTTACGAAAAAAAACCCGGTTTACAAAAAGAAAGCGGCGGGAAATTCAAATGGTGCAAAAGTGCAGCTATTGGCTAAGGGGGCTGGTTTAAGGGGATTTGCTAATGTTAAGCTTTGGCACGAATTTTGAACTTCGTTAGCAATCCGATTGGCTTGCGAAAGCAAGCTGATTGGCTAACGAATTGGGGGGGGGGGTTCAGAAACAAAAGCCAGGTTCCGGTACTGTGATCCCTTGTTTGGCCTTTGTGAACTGGTGAGTTGCTTCTGAACTCTTGGCTCCAATGGAGGTCCAAACTTTTTTGACTGGTTCTGCATTTCTGCCTGGCTGACTTCTGCCTGGCACTTTGCATCTACTGCCTGGCACTTTGCATGGATAAAAGTGGGGAGGAGAAGTAGAAAAGGCTTCCCTTGTCCTTAGAGGACAAGAAGGAAATCATCGCGAAACATGAGAGGAGAGTGCGCTTGGTGGACATTGCGAGGGAGTACGGAAGGAACTCTTCTACCATCGGCACTGTCCTCAAGCAAAAGGAGGTCATCAAAAGCGTTGCAGCTCCAGCGAAAGGCGTCACTACCATTACCAAGCAGAGGACACCTGTGCATGACGAGATGGAGCGCCTGCTGCTCCTCTGGATTAAAGAGAAGGAAAGAGCTGGGGACACTGTCAGCTCATCCGTGATTTGTGAAAAGGCCACAGCCATCTTTGAGGACCTGGCCAGCAAGGAGGGAGGCGAAGGAAGTTCTTTGCAGGAGCAGCAAGCCATCCTGGAATTCAAGGCCTCACATGGGTGGTTTGACCGCTTCAAGAAGAGGACTGGCATCCACTCTGTCGTCCATCACGGGGAGGCATCCAGCCCAGACCGCCAGGCCGCCAAAGAATTTGTCCAGAGGTTCAAGGACATGGTGGAGGAGGAAGGCTACGTCCCACAACAAGTCTTCAATTGTGACAAGACGGGCCTGTTCTGGAAGAAGATGCCTCGCCGCACCAACATCACTCAGGAGGAGAAGAAATTGCCAGGCCATAAGCCTATGAAGGACAGATTCACTCTTGCGCTGTGTGCCAATGCCAGCGGGGACTGCAAGGTCAAGCCCTTGCTGATTTACCACTCCGAGAACCCCAGAGCCTTCAAGGCACACAAGGTGCAGAAGGACAGACTGCCTGTGATGTGGCGTGCCAATGCCCGAGCATGGGTCACACGCCTCTTTTTCGTGGAGTGGGTCAACGGTGTCTTTGGCCCTGCTGTCAAGCATTACCTGGAGGACAACGATCTCCCCCAGAAGTGCCTCCTCATCCTGGATAATGCTCCTGCGCACCCGCCTGGCCTGGAAGAAGACATCTTGGACGAGTTCTCCTTCATCAAGGTCCTGTTCCTGCCTCCCAACACAACCTCCATCCTTCAGCCCATGGACCAGCAGGTCATTGCCAACTTCAAAAAACTCTACACAAAGCACCTGTTCAAGAGGTGCTTTGACGTGACGGAGAACACCCAGATGACCCTGCGAGAGTTCTGGAAAAAGCACTTTGACATCGTCGTGTGCTTGAGGATGGTGGACTTGGCCTGGCAGGAGGTCACCAGGCCTACCCTCAATGCTGCCTGGAAGAAGCTGTGGCCTGCTGCTGTTGCGTCAGAAGGGTCAGAGGCCGAAGGTGAAGATCCCGGTGAGGTAGAGGTTGCCGAAATCGTCTCCCTGGCAAAGAGCATGGGACTGGTCGTCGACGAGGAGGACATCGAGGAACTCATCGAAGAACACAACGAGGAGCTCTCAACGGAGGACCTGAAGGCATTGGCAGCCGTGCAGCACTCGGCCGTGGAGGAGGAGTTGTTCGGGTTGGAGACAGCCCAGGAGGAGGAGGAGGCGGCCACATCAATTCCGACTTCGGAGATTAAAGACATTTTGCGGCACTTCCAGACTGTTGCGGATTTTGTTGAGAAGAATCACCCTGAGAAGGTGTTCACCAGCCGCGCAATTGTGCATTTTGATGATGTCTGCCTTAGCCATTTTAGGAACCTGGTTAAGAGCCGGCAAAAGCAGACATCCTTGGACCGGTTCTTCACAAAACTCGGAGAACCGCCATCCAAGAAGGGCAAAGGTGCTGGTGACTCTTAAAAAGCCAAAAAAAATTTTTTTTCAAAAAAATTTGTTAAAATGGTTAACTTTGTTAAATTTGTTGAATTGGTTAAAATTGGTTGAATTGGTTCAAATTGTTTGAATTGATTGACTGGGTTTAAATTTGGGTGTTTTGGGTGGCCTCCTCCTCCTCCTGTCTTACTCAGGTATGCCATGACCAGCAAAGGTAAGAAATTTTTTTTTCTTTATTCTTTAGATTGGACCTGCAAGTCATTCTTAAGTTCTTTAGTGCCTTAGGCAAGTTTCTATTAAAGTGTATTGTAGTGTACTTAGGGAAATAGGCCTCTATTGTAACCTTCCATTGACTTGCAGGGTCAATCTGGGGCCATGGAACACATTAGTCATTTTCAATGGGAAATCGGCCCCGGTTTACGAACTTTTCGGTTTAAGAAAGGGGTGCTGGAACGAATTAATTTCATAAACCGGGGGACCACTGTATTCTTTATCCATAGATTCAATATCCGTGGCTTCAAAATATTTTTTAAAGTATAAATTCCAAAAACCTAACCTTGATTTTGCGATGTTATATAAGGAAACACTGTGCTATTGTATTTTTTAAAAAATTAATGTCATTTATTGAGGTGACCACAGATTTTGATATTCATGGGGTGTCCTGAAACCAAATCCCAGTAGATACCAAGGGCCCACTGTACAGATAGCGCAAGTGACAGATAGTGTGAGTATGTACTGTGTAGCAATACAGCAAGAATCTTGAGTTCATACACCCACACAAAAATCAAAAGGTAAAACTTTAGGGGGCTCATTACCCTTCATGTTAAAAACATATGCATGTGCATGTTTGAGTGTCATAGAATACAGAGAATATCAAGAATGTTAGGTTGAGACCTCCTCTTTGGAAATACAAATTTATACATCCAGAAAGCCCCCCCTTATATCAGTGAGCATTCAGATATGAATCCCCCCCTTCTCTCTACATCCTGAAGTGATTGACTCTTGAAAAGTCTTGGCTGCCAGTTTCTGCTGAATATATCAACTGGGCTTGAGTTGCAGAAGCAATAAAAAATATACAACTTTCTGTTCCGTTTAATGGACATAAGAGTTCCCACCTACGAAGTTGTGAAGAAATGTCAGGCTCTCTTTTTATCCAGTAGCTGCCTGCCTTAGCACATGTGAGGCCTTCAGGGCATTTCCTGCAAAATAAATGTTTAACAAGGCTTAATGATATGAAGCTAAATGCATTGAAATGCACACGAGTGAAGTCTAGCCTCTATCGTCACATCTCAGTAATGTTGACAGGCGTTTAGCAGCAAATTGGGCTCTCCTTGCGCCCCCTCCCCATGAGGCTCACGGCAAAGAGGTGCGGCTGCTATGTGATCTAACAGTTTCTTTCTAACAGGGATGCCAACGTAATGGATTGCTACTTGGCCAATAGCAGATTTGCAGGAATCAAAGCCTGTACCTCTCCTGGTTCCCATCGGGAATGGCAAGGCCAAAATTGCCACCCAGCGGGTCAGTCACACTTCTTAACATGACAGCATTTTGTTCTCTCCTGTCAAAAATCAGCAAGTGCTACAAAGAAGAATCTGGTGTATAAATTACATCTGCCCTCCAGCAAGTTGCAGAACTGCAGTAGAGAGCATTGACTTGTCACTGTGCGGCTGGCACGTCTCACTGTGACAAATCTGCACAGAAAGGCCAGGTGCTTGTGGATGAATTAATTTTCAACTTGTAAAGAGGGATGCATTTCCAGGTCACATGCTAGAAACAGGTCAAAAAGTGCACAGGTTTGGCCCTCTCATTTTACATTTTTTTTTTCCAAATGAAGAAGACATTTTGGAAATTGCATGAGAATTGAACAAGGGGAACTTTGTGCAAAGTCACAGAATTGTTCCTCTTTGTTAAACCATTCCCTTCTCACAGGTATTTAGACTAGAGTCTGGATACTGACATTCACATGTGGAGTTTGCTTATGTTGTGACATGTAAGATAGTGTGAGATCTCTTGAGCAGAGCAATCAGATTGGCAAGGTAGAAACTGAACAACTACTAGTCTTGTTGAGTAAATTCTGGAACCCCTGAATCCCAGCAGGTTCCCCTTAGGAACATTGTATTGTTGGTGGACCTTGAACCAGGGTTTGCTTGCAGACAAATATTACTGTTGATCAAGGGGAGCCCTCCCAAGAGAAGAATGGACACACTAGAGCTTGTCATTCACACAAGGAACCACTTTATTGATTACAACAAAGGGTTTATAACTTCAGTTCAGCATGAACTCATGTTAATAACACATGGCCATGTCAATTTTTTTGATCGACCATATGGTTATAGTCTGCATAAAAAAATAATTAAAAAAACCACCCCAAAAAACCTTTGTTGGACGACGACTCTGGAGATCAGGGTTCAATTCCCCATTCCAGCATAAAAATCCCTGGGTGACCTTGGGCAAGTCACACTATCGGAGCCTTAGAGGATAGCAATGGCAAACTCCTTCTGATGAAGCCTGCCAAGAAAACCATATGATAGGGTTCACCTTAGGGTCACCATAATTCAAAAAATGACTTGGAGACACACAGCGGACCCTGGTCAGTGGAAAGAACAGGAGAGCAAGCTAGGAATGTTGCAGCTTTTAACAACAGGGGTCTGTAGAATTAGTCTCTGGGAAGACAGCCAGATGAATGACAATTGCAACATTAGGGTATATCAAATTACTTCCGGCAGCTCCCTCCTGAAAAACATTTTTCTCTTTGTCTCAGGATTCAGGCTGAGAAGAGAGGAAATGAGGGTAAGAACAATCTCAAAGATGCCTGCACTATGGTTCACCAAACCCTGTCAGGGCATGACTGTAAATTCTGTAAAATGAATTTAAGTAAACAGGTAGATCTAAATCTAGATTTGGTGTTTGCATTCACTGTCCAGGGTCCTGATTTCTAGTCATTAGTTGACATGGAAAGGAGTTAAGTTAACTTCCAGTTCTCCCCTTCATTTTTAAATTTCATATTAAACAAATGTCAAGGCTGGTGGGAGCCGGAGTCCAGAAACATGTAGAAAAACACCTCTACTTTGACTTATATGAAAACATGGCTTGTAGGGTGTTTGGGATATCTGGAGCAGATCTCCAGACCTGAAGGTTTGTTCCACTTCTGATATACCCTTTAAAGAACTGTTGAAAAGAGAGAAAAGGAAATCTGCATTTTTAATTTTTTTAAAAGGGGTGGGTGGGAACTAAGAGGAAGCTGTTGTGGTAAGCACCAATGGAAGATTTCTTCCTGAAGCAAATACTAACTCTGTGAAGCCAGCATCCTCGAAACCACAGCAAGGAAGGGAATGGTTGAATTGCCCTTCTAGGCCTGCTTTGATGCTGGTAATGATCACTTCACTCCAGCTATTCATTAAGAAAATAACGGTGTACATTTGATGCAAAGACAATCTCAGACACATCCAGCATAAGACATTTGGCCTTCATATGCACCATTGAACAGTGTGGCCGGAGAAAGGGAGTTTTACTATTATGCCACTATTCCAGCTACAGATGGCACGGCCTTCAAACTGAGGCAATCATTTATGGCCACTGGTCTAGACTGGATCATTGCAGTAAAATTGTGCCAGGTGTCCCTTTTGGGACTAGCATCTTCTCAGTAAGAAATTAACATTGCCCTTCACCCTTCTCTGTTAACCCCTCCTTTTCGTTACCAATCCCAAGCCCCAACTCCTCTAAATTTTGTGTAGAGGCTTTTCATAGAAACATAGGATCATAGAGTTGGAAGAGGCCACAAAGGCCATCCAGACTGACCCCCCCTGCCATGTTAGAATACACAACCAAAGCACCCACCATAGATGGCCATCCAGCCTCTGTTTACAGACTCCACCATTCTCAGAGGCAGCATATCCCACCATTGAACAGCTCTTACTGTCAGGAAGATCTTCTTAACATTTAGGTGGAATTTCTTTTCTTTGAATCCATTGCTCTGTGTCCGATTCTCTGGAGCAGCAGAAAAAATAAGCCACAAACAATCCACAACACATAAGAAACTAGCCAGTGGAGGGTGGAGATGAGGGGACTCAGTTAACTTGTTAGAAGCTAGAGGTTTTCTAGTGAAATTACTTTTAAGTGTTTCAAAGACTGTAGCTTCTGGGATTTGTGCGTCCCATTCAGTCTCAACAAAAATGATTAAAGCAAATGCTCTAGAAAGTCCCCGCAGAGAAATAGTCAATAACCAGGAAAAGAAAAGAAGAATAGGGCTGTTTCTGCCTGTCCTCACTTGAATTTTTCTGCTTTTTAGTTTAGGAAATATTTTACAGGGAGTACACACACAGCCTTCGGACACTGCTGGTACAGGTTGAGTCTCTCTTATCCAAATCCTTAGGATCAGAAGTGTTTTGGATTTTGGAGTTATTTTTGGATTTTGCAATAATTGCATATACATAATGAGATATCTTGGAAATGGGACCGAAGTCTAAACATGAATTTTATTTATGTTTCCTGTACACATTATACTCATAGCTTGAAGCTACTTTCATACACATTTTTTTTTAATAATGTTGTGCTTGAAACAAATTTTGTGTATGTTGAACAATTAGAAAAAGGTATCATTATGTTAGCCACCTATAAGGACAATTCTAGATTTTGAGATATTTTGGATTTTGGAATTCTGGATAAGGAAGATTCAACTTGAAGTCATCTTCAATGCAAGCAAGACAGGAACTGGACTAAAAGCAAAGTATATTTGTTAGTCTTTTTGAACAACTGCAGCTACGAAGAGATTTATGTTAACTACCAATGGGTGAGTAGGGTTCTTCCCTGAGGTGTAGGAAGGAATAATTCCACAGTGGCACAGGCAAAAGTTCACAAAAGTTCACATGGAAAAGGGATTCATAATGCTTTTAAGTGCTACTAGACTGTATTGTTGCAATCCAGAGAGTATGTCATTTTAATTTTTGATTTTCTTTTATATTTAGCACTGTTCAAGAAAACAAAGAACCCTCAAAGGTGGAGTTGAAGGCTTTCATGGCCAGCATCCATAATTTTTTGTGGAGCTTTCAGACTATGTGGCCATGTTCTAGAAGAGTTTCTTTCTGACATTTTGCCAGCATCTGTGGCTGGCATCTTCAGAGAATGATAGCCTGGGAAAGGATTGGAGATATATATCTTGTGTGACACTGGAAAGGAATAAGTAATTTGCAAATATATTGGTCTGTTGCTAATGGCAGACCTCAGGGTGGGAGGATATGCAAACAAGGATTAATGTCTGCTAATTGGTGCTCATTGTCTGCTGGGAATCCCCTGGCCTTAGACTGTTTCTCATTTGCATAGGTTGAGTCTTGACCTTGCTGCCCTTCAGGACTGGGAGCCAAGCCTTGTTTACCCTCAGGGTTTCCTCTTACCTGTTGAAATTGTCCATGTGTTTATGGATTTCAGTGGCTTCCCTGTGCATTCTGACATGGTAGTTGTTGGCATGGTCCAGAATTTCAGTGTTTTCAAACAGAATTTTATGCCCAGGATGGTTTATAGCATGTTCTGCTACTGCTGATTTTTCCAACTGACCCGGACATCTGAAGATGCCAGACACAGATGCTGCGAAATGTCAGAAAGAAACTCTTCTAGAACATGGCCACATAGCCCAAAAGCTCCACAAAAAACTAACCCTCAAAGGGTTTATTTATTTATTTTATTCATGGCATTGCTGTACATCACCATTCAGCTAATGTCTCCATAGCAGTGCACAAAGGAACTGTAAGATATACTCAAACTTCTGTGTTAAAAGTAAAATAAAAGATAAACAAATAAATCAATACATAGAAATATAAATAACGCAGGAGAGGACTACAGCAGGAATCAGAATACAGCAGAAAAATACTGCTGAGAGAGCCAGTGTAGTGTAATGGTTTGAGTGTTAGAATACTACTCTGGAGACCAGAGTCCAGATCCCCACTCAGCCATGGAAACCCACTGGATGACCTTGGTCAAGTCATACTCTCTCAGTCTCAAAGGAAGGTAAGGGCAAATCTTCTCTGAACCAATCTTGTCAAGAAAACCTTATTATAGGCTTGTCTTAGGATCCCCATGAGTCAGAAATGACTTGAAGGTACACAACAACAACATCAACACTCCTAATTAATTCCACAAAGCAGAGCAGAACCAGATTATACCAACCATCTGGTAGAAACACTAGGGACTTAAAACAAATAGCTCATTAGCAGGGCATTTTGAAGTTCTGGGGTGAACTTTGAAAAGAACATGGCTTCCATGTGGGATGAAATTTAAAAGGAGGCATTACTAGCTGATCTTAGCTTCCAGATTGATTCTTTTAGAGGATATGTTCCATGATTCTTTTAGAGGATATGTTCCATGATTTTCTGTATTTTGGCACAGTTGGGGATGGAAAAGAATTTCGTTGGATTGAACAGCCTCAAAAATGCATCGTTTTTGCACTCTGAGAGACTTGTAAGAATATATGTACACTGCCTTGACAATTTGCACATTTGTAAAGCTTTCAGGGTGCTTTGCAGAAATAAAATGTGTGTAAAAATATTGTTCACTTTTTAAAATTTGAAAGGCTTAAAAAGTCCACACACACACAAATGTGCAGCCATGCTTCAGTCAATGGGGCAAGTTACACATTAGGGAAAATGAATAAATAATGTGCACAGTAAAAAAAAAGTATTAAAATGCATATGTTTTTTTCAATGTAGAAAGTTTCTTTTTTCCGTCTCACAAGCCAATATGAATGAAGGATGGAAGAAATGTAGGTGGGACTTGGAGAGGCAAAATGAAATTCAGAGTGAGAGACTGCCACATCCCTTGCCACAGGTATGCAAACCTTTGGCAATAAGCCTTTCCTTGGAATTCAAGGGGGAAAAGTGGTGTGTTTTAAAATCTCCTCTGTGAAGTAATGGCTCTGTTCCTGATGTTCAAGGTATGACAAACTATAATTAACATGCGTGTGAAATTAGAGTGCATTTGGAGAACAATGGCTCATGTTTTACTGTTACACAGTCTCAGCATAATTAAAAATAAGTGCTCAAGTGCTAATTTGCTCTTCTTGGCTGCCAAGTCTGTTTAGATTTTTTTTTGGGGGGGGGTTGCCTGCTGTGAAGGGAAACACAAATTGGAAGGGGCAAATATGGTAATGAGCAAGATGTTGGATCAGTGTGCAACTGTGAATACAATCCCCACCTGAGCTGTCTTGGAAGCTTCAGGCTGTTTGGGGGAAATTTAATGCAAGGGGAGCGGCAAGTTGCCATTCCAACTCCAGCATGTACATTTCCCTGACTTGCATGTATCAGGTGGAGCATGTAGCTTACTTGCAGAGGACAGTCTTCTACTAGATGTCGTCTTCTTGAAAGAGTGTCCAGACTAAGTCTATTTTATAGATCAAAAACCATAATAGTAGTATTGGATAAGAGGGGGTTGGATTCAACATAGCTTCAGCTAGTCCTTGGCCACTGTTGCCAGTTACAACTGCATTCTAAGGGATTATTCACACTGGGGCTTTTTAGATTGGCAGGAAAGTGTGACATGAAGTTGCACTTTCCTTAATGCTTAGCAGCTAGACTGCAAGCCCCAGGTGTGCATTTAAAAAGTACAGGGCAGCTAGACTGAGGTTTTTTCTGTGGCTCAGCAACTACATGGGAAGCTGTCAAAACGCTACAAACACAGGCGGAGCAGCTACATGGGCGGCAAGGAACGTGGCTTTTAGCCGCGCTTTAAACATTTTTTCCCCTTGCTGGCTGCGAATTGCGCAATTGCGCAGGTACATCATACAGTCGGAGCTTATCACATGGGGGAGTACAGGACCATTCAGAAAGAGGGAGAAAGTGAGGTCAGTTCGGAAATGCACGTGATTACACACAAGCTCATCACACACAAGACAAGAGAGCATCTACACAAAAAGAAAATGCAGAGTCAATACGAAAGAATTCATCACATGTGAACATACTGGTCGGTTTTCTGTTGCAAATTAAGGCATCTTGGGAAATGGTAGCAAAGGCTCATGGGAGTTGTAGTCTGTGTTCTGTCAGAGCATTATATTGAGTTGTCTTGAGGTTTCATCCCTCTGTCCAGGAGGGATTCCTATATGTCCTCCATTCTTGAGCAGAGGCCCCCCTTTTCCAAGTTGACCAGGCACGTCCTCCTTTGCCAGGACACGTCCTACTTTTCCAGCCTTCTTTTTGAAGAGGAAGCAGGAGGGCCAGGTGTGCTCTGGCCAGGCTCTGGGGGTCTCTTCCTGGCTCCTTCCCTCCCTCCCTCCCTCCCCGCTGCCTTCCTCCTCCCTTTGGCTGAGAGAGTGTGACTTGCAGGGAGGAAGGGCAGCGGTGTGCTCCAGGTCCTCCTGATGCTGGGCCAGGGCAAGCTGGAAACAGGAGGAGGAGGAGAGGGACATGGGGCCCCTCTGCTGCCCTGCTTCCCTGCAAGTCACACTCTCTCAGCCAAAGGGAGGAGGAAGGCAGCCAGGAGAGAGCCCTGGAGCCTGGCCAGAGTGTGCCTGGGCCTGCCTTCTCCTCCCCCCTTCAGCTGAGAGAGTGTGACTTGCAGGGAAGCAGGGCAGCGGAGGTGCTCCAGGTCCCTCCCCTTCTCCTCCTCCTCTTGCCAGCTTGCCCTGGCCTGGCTGAGCGCCTCCAGTGCCCTGCTGTCTCCCTAGAAGTCACACTCTCTCAGCCAAAGGGAGGAGGTGAAGGAAGGTGCAGGCGCACTCTGGCCGGGCTCTGAAGGTCTCTTCTTGTCTTGGCACCTTCCCTCCCTCTGCACTTGTATCGCTACC
This sequence comes from Urosaurus nigricauda, assembly GCA_034509955.1. Lineage (NCBI taxonomy): Eukaryota > Metazoa > Chordata > Lepidosauria > Squamata > Phrynosomatidae > Urosaurus > Urosaurus nigricauda. The sequence goes on along the minus strand of JAOEGL010000002.1, from coordinate 111,223,743 downwards.
TTTAAATGGGTGCTTTAAAGAGACAGAGCCCCATTTAATCGTGCAACTACACCTTAGCCTTTAGATGCAATAGCAATGTTGCACCCTTTTTAAAAAAGTAGTGGGGAAATCAAACTACTTTTTAAAGGCACTTCTTCTCCCTTAAAACTCAAAAGAAGCGTTTTCATGGCACACTTTCCCTTTTTCTCATCTAAAGGCTGGGCTTTCATGCAGCCATCAACACACCTCTTTTTGCCAATCTAAAATGGGCCACTATAGAGTTTATCACACGGGAGGAATTTCTCCCAATTTCTAATTGAGCCAATTCGAATTCACATAAATTCGCTAGTTTAGTGAATTTATGTGAAATCTAATTGCATTCAGAATGTGTTCAGAATGACTTCACATCTCCCGAAAATGACCCCCCATTGCCAGAAATTGTGTGAGATACTCTTATATGCATTAATGTAAAACCTATGATTGCATTCGGAATGACTTCCCTTTTGCCCGCAATTGCATGAGATACACTCATACGCAATTACATGAAACCCCATGATTGCGTTTGGATTGCCATTGCATTATAGCCCCAAATTCCGTCGTATGATAAACTCCTATGAAAATAATCCAGGATAAATCCAGGTTGAATCTCTATTGTTCACATGAATCCCAAATGTACCCAATTAAGTATGGAGAGGGAAGGCTACCCCCCCCCCCCCAAAAATCACACTTAATCAAAGATAACTGATATCAGGTTTCGCCCTAAGTTTTTTTTTTTTTAGATCTTCATTGTCTGTAATGTATGTGAATGTTGCATGTGTGAGCATCTGAATTTAGAGAGATGCACATAGACGCAGTTCCATAGTGTGAATAACAAACACAAAGTGCATGAGTGAGATGATTTGCATCAGCACACTAAAATAAAATTGGTGTCTGAATAACCACTACATCGCTATTTGCTGCCCTTTCATGCCACCTAAAACTTGATGCCTGAGGCAGGCATCTAATGGTGGCACTGATCCTAATGAAAATCCCACTTTGAATAGCCTTTCCCAGGCTTAGAACCTTTTAAATCTGGGTCCAGGTCAAAGTGGGAGACTGTCCAAATCTCAGGATGTTGTTTTGAATGAATGAGCTGTCACTCTAAACCTCCTTCTGCCAATTTGGAGGCTACAATTTGGCATTTATAAGCCAGCCTTTGTCAATTTAGGAAACATTCATACCAAGTTACAAACCAGGTTGCAAACTGGTTTAAAAGGGGATCGTTTATACTGGGTTTTCCCAACCTGAATTTTTTTTGGGGGGGGGATCCTCCTTAATCTGGTGCTTTTGATACCAAGGCATTTTCTGTGTCTTTACAAAAGTAAAGTTTTTTTAAAAGAAGCTGCCAATGGGAACGTGCTTCTGATCCCATTCAGGGCACCCAGAAGGGAGGAGCAATTAAAAACCTTTTAAAAACCCACAAGCCTCACCAGCTTCCCAAAAAGAACCCCCTCCCAACTGTTGCGCCATCTGGGCATCAGGCATCAGTGCAGGTAAAAGGGACTGATTCACTGGCAGAAGAGGAAAACAGCTGTGCAGTTGTTTAAAGGGACTAGTGAGGCTAGGGAGAAGCAGCAGCCTCTTGGCTGGGCTCCTCTCTGCAGCTGGACCCCTGGAAACCACAGCCAGGCACTGGAGGGATGGAGCAGGGGATCTCCTGGTCAAAAATCTCTCTGCAGCCACCTCATTGCCCCACTTTTCTTTCTCCTGACCAGCCCCACAGAGGAAGTTGCCTGTGATTCTTAGCCAAAACCTCCTGGAGGTCGGTAGGGGAACTAAATAGAGGGTGTTGCTTGGTCCTATTCTTTTCATCCCTCCATCTCCCCCATCCCTTTCCTGGAAACACCCCCCCTCCATTGCCAGGACTTCAGGATCTCCCACATTACCAATGACAGCAGAAGTAGAATGATACAGATGTGCATCATTTGATTGACAGTTTAAAAAAACACTGGGAACGATCAAACACATTTGATATGGCAGCTCCATTTTAAACCGATAAATGATAGTGTGAATGTCAACAGGGTTAAATTGCCACAGAGAGATGCGATCAAATGTAATGTGAACATCAATTTGGAGTAGAAACATCAAATCTCCTTGGATCTCCTCATTACGAAAGTGCTAGTGTGAATGACTCCTTAGTCCTCCAGATATGCTTGGTTGCAATTCATATCATCCCCAACCAAAGCTGATAACTGCCCTCCACAACTCTTTTTTGATTTTGGATAGATTGTACTATATAAAAGTGTCCATGTGTTTCTTTTATACATGCAAGCCACTCTAGAAAATAGAAAAAATGAATATTTTGGTAAAGGTAAGGGTATTTCCCATTGACAAGGTGGTCAAGTTATGTCTGACCGTAGGGGGCGGTGCTCTTCTCCGTTACTAAGCCAAAGAGCCAACGTTTTCAAAGACTACTCTGTGATCATATGGCCAGCATGTTTACCTTCCCACATGAGTGGTACCTATCTATCTACTTGCATTTGCAAGCTTTTGAACTGCTAGGTTAGTAGAAGCTGAGACTAGTGACAGGAATTCATCCTGTCATGTGGCACCTGGGCCTCGAACTGATAACCTGCTGATCTTGCAATCAACAAAGCCAGCATCTTAACCACTTATACCAAAAAGAACATCACCTTCATACTATTTGAGGGCACTGAACAAATGAAATGGAACCTAAGTTGGTTTTTAAATTTATCTTAATATGTAGCTCTATTACTGCAACAATTCCTCGTAATGAACTAGTTCCTGCTCCTTGTTGAAGTTATTTTTTTCTCTACATTTTCATGCTTTCTGGTACTGCCCTCCATGTTTTCTTTTAAAAAATTTACACATGGGAATATTCATTCACATACAAACTTTCCCCTCTTTTAGATAGCGGGAAATGAGATATTTTTGTTTCTCTTCCATATTTGTTTGCCTTAATTTCAATTATCTGGCTAAAGTGTTGTTCGAGATGGCGTTTTCCTAACCTTGAAAGCTTGTAATAGTTTCCTCTTTGTCTGTTTGCCAGTACCTTACTCTGTGTTGCTTATTTTGGGTATTTCTGGGAAGAAATACAAGGGAAGAAATAGTCTGCCATGGCAGCAGTAACAAGCTGTTGAAGATCCAGCAGTCAGTCTAATAAAAAATAGATGTAGCAACTTGTCTCATCTCTGTACTTCATTATCACAAGAGTCACATAGTGTCACTTTCTGATGGTATTGTTCCAGTGCTGCCCTTCCCTTGAATATAGGTTTTTCTAACATGTTTTGTGCACAATATATTGTTATGGGTTTTGCTGTCAGAATTTGTGGAATGGGACTATTATTGTGAGTTTACTTAAGGATACAAGTAGGAAACTGCAGGCAGAGGGGCCAAATCTTGTCTTTCAGGGATCAGTTTGGCCCTACGGGCTTTTTCAAATGGCTATGATTCTTTCACAGCACCATCATTTAGTTACACCAGCTGTTGTGTTTAATTTTTTTAAAATTTTAAAATTATGAAATTCACTGCTACTGGAAGTAAAAGCTTTATATTACAATATGGTGAAATTTGGGGTCCATTCTTCTGCCTTTGGCCCTGCATAGAGCAGGGAGATCCAACAAAGCAGGCCATGAATTGATTGATTCATTAATAAGAACAGTACAACATACAAGAAACTAGGGAAAATTCTGATGTTAGAGTTACAAGTCACAGACACCCACACTATTTCTCCCTTTGGACCTTATCAGCTGGGAGGAATTTCTCTTTATTGCGAATGGAGCCAATTGGAGCCAATTGGAATTCATGTGAATTTGCTAGTTTAGCAAATTTATGTGAATTCCAATTGCATTCAGAATGCATTCAGAATGACTTTCCATTACCCGAAAATGACCCCCCCATTGCCCAAAATTGCATGAGATGCTTTAATTCACAATAACGTAAAACCCATGATTGCATTTGGAATGACTTCCCTTTTGCCCGAAATTGCGTGAGATACTTTAATTCACAACAACATGAAACCCCATGATTGCGTTCGGATTGCCATTAGATTATACTTCCAATTTCCAACGTCTGATAAAGTCCTTTGTCTCAAAGCAAACACTCCAGTGTTCCTAACATTTTAAATGTGTGTCTGTGTTTTATTCATTGCAAGTTGCTTTGTAATCAGCCTTGGCTGAAAAGTGGAGGAGAAATGTAATGAATAAACATGTCACTAAAAGGTTGTAAAAACTACTTTCTGGAGTTGCTCTCTACAGCTGTTTTCTCTGTTGGAAGTGAAGAAAAGTGGACCCATGCTTGGTGAAGTAAGTGTGTACCACTATGGGTAACAATGATGGGTAGGATTCCCTGGCACGTGCCTTCTTTGTACTGTCTGCTCTCTTGCTACTTTATCCATATTAATGTTCACAAGCAGACTTTACTTTGTTTACTTTACTTTGTTATGTAACCAGCGGTAAGAGTCCCCATCTTTCCCCCCCTTCTCCCAAGTATGAAAGTTACTTCTAACAGATTTTCCCAGCAGGGAAGACACAATTTAGTTGATGAGTCTTAAATTCTGGATTCTATATATGCTGGGGTTGGAACTCTAACCCCTTCCAGATTTTGTTGTATCAAAATTCCCAGGAATCCTCACTGCTAACCATGATGATTAGGGCTGCTAGGAATTGCAGTCCCACAATACCTGGTCATGTGTATAACTCCCATCTTTGATATATACTAACACCTTCCTCAAAACCACTTTTACAAGTGAGCTGCATGTAGATTAGTAAACTGCTTAGACAGAGAGAATCGGGATGGGAAGGAATCAGGCAATATTTTGTTAAGCTGAAAGCGGGGAGTTGTGGTGGCCAGTACTGGTCGCTTCATTTAGTGATAGCATGAGACAAGAACAATTGATAACCAGGGCAGCATCAGTAGCTAACCTCCAATTTATGGCAACCCTAATATCATGGGGTTTTCCTGGCATGATTTGTTCAGAGGAGGTTTGCTATTGCCTTCCTCTGAGGCTAAGAGCATATGATTCATCCAAGGTCACCCAGTGGGTTTCAAGAGCAAGCTGGGAATCGAACCCTTGTCTCCAGTATCATAATCCAGCACTCAGACCACTGTTCTATGCTGGCTCTCTTTCTGATGATCTAATTCAAGGCTATGCCAACCAATAAATGAACATTTATACTAATTTATACTAAATTTATGCATTTATACTAATTTATACTAATATTGATTGTATACACTGTTTAGCTGGGTGGGGTCACCCAAATGTAGAGACAATTTTCTTAAGCAGTCTCAAAAATCTAAATGTAAAATGTAAATGTAAAACAGTAAGTCACATGGGGTCACACTTGCCTAAAATTGTGGCTATTAGTTGGCCCTCAGTTATTTTTTTTTAACCACTTTTATGTTCTTAAATTTGGGTTACTTTTCGAAAAAGCCTTTTACTGATTGCTCCTCATTTGTCCCTAGCTTTACAGACCTTTTAAAGTGCACAGAGATTAACTCTCTGAATACAAAAGCTTTTGTACTTCGTAGTGCCAGACTAGTTCTGCTCTTCTCTTATGGTCACAGAACTATATATATATATATATATATATATAAGGTGAAAGAATCTGAAACTCCACTGCAAAGAAAGTACAACTAGAGCCTCCAGTGGAGATGGCTGAACTGTGTCTTTGAATAGTTGACATGAAAAGTTTCTCTCAAATGAATGTCTGTCGTGGAAGCTGGAGATCTTTAACGCTCATTTTTCACTTTGGAAGGTTCAGTTTTGACTGACTGACTGAAAATTATCAGAATCTTTCCTGAACTGCAAAATCTGGTTGTGTCCTCTCTTTTTTTCAGCACAGCTCCCCTCCTGAATAGTAGAAATATGTTCCAGTATCGAAGATATATTGAGAACCAGCGTGGTGTGGTGGGATGAGTGTTGGACTAGGACCCTGGAGACCAGGATTCAATTCCTAGTTTGGCCAAGAAACCTACTGGGTGACCTTGGGCAAGTCACACTCTCTCAGCCTCAGAGGAAAGCAATGGCTAATCTCTTCTGAATAAATTTTGCGAAGAAAACCCCATGATAGGTTCACCTTAGAGTCACCATAAGTTGGAAATGGCTTGAAGGCATACCACCACCACCACCACCACCACCACTTTAGATAATTTGTGCTGCAATTGGGAGCTGCTTTATAGCCTGGTAGGAGTTGATGGTACAGCTGTTTCATCCTTGTTGTAATCCGCCCCGATTGCTTGTTCAGAGGGGCGGACTAGAAATAAATATTATTATTATTATTATTGTTGTTGTTGTTGTTGTTCTCACTTACCATCTCTCACTGTAGGCTGACAAGAGTGAGAGATTATGGTAATTCTGTACTTCATTAGCTATTGTTATTTTCATTGTGGGCTGCTGCCATTAAAAGTGTTTCATTCCTAACAAGCTAAAGCCAGTTTTTAATCTCACCTAGAGAACCCCTTGGGACTGATTAAATAAACACTTAACTCTGATTTATTCAGTGAGTCTCTCAAACACATTCTAGTTGGTAAAGGCTAAGGCTTCCTCATCTGGAATTCCAGAATCTGAAATATAGTGGGCCCTTGATATCTGCTGGGGTTTGGTTCCAGGACCCCCTGTCGATATCAAAATCCGTGGATGCTCAAGTCCCATTACATACAATGGCATAGTGAAATGGTGTCCCTTATATAAAACAGCAAAATCAAGACCTGCTTTTGGGAATTTATTTTGCATGTTTTCAAGCTGTGGATGGTTGTCTCCGTGGATGAAGAATCTTTGGCTATAGAGGGCCAACTGTACTCCAAAATACAAAATTGTCCACATGGGTGGCTGAGATAGTGACACCTTTGCTTTCTGATGGTTCAGAGTACACAATATTGGTTTTGTGCGTAAAACTATTAAAAATATTATGTATTAAATTACTGATTTATATACAAATATTGCAGAATCTCAAAAAATCCCATACCTAAAACATTTCTGGTCTCAAGCATTTTGGAATGCAACCTGTACTAACCATTAAATTTAACCCAAAATTATTAATATGACACTTTTAATGTCTCCTCCCCCTGTACTGGTACTCAAACAGAATAACCAGAGTTGGAAAGCAAAATCTTCCAGGTAATGACATTTTTAGTAAAAGGTTGTATAATAACAGCATAGTGATGGTCCTTTGCAAATAATAGAACCGGCAATGCTGTTACTTTCCTCTCTCAAATGACTAATGTTAACTTGTTGCTTTTTCATGCTGGTTTGTATTCACAGGGAGGAGCTAAAATGATTTCTTGGGGATATTTCTAAGGGAATTTTCAAAATGAAAGCCATGTTCTTACTTTTTAAAACAAGAGGCTAAAAATGGCAAGTAATAAAATGAGTTTCATTGACAGGAATGAATTCTTTTTGTACCTCACAGAGAATTATATAACAAATTCCAGGACGTTTTTCCATATTTGGTGGCACTGTAAAGAAACTGAGATGTTTTGGATCCAAATAAAATAATGTCAGATATCTTGAAGGTGAAATTAAAGCCTGCATTTTATTAGTTGAATATGGTAGGAGATTATTTTTGATTAAAAAATGGGAAAAAAATGATACTATGTAAGGTGTTGGTAACAAGGCTAACATTTGCACAACAGTGGAAGGACAATGATATTCCTTCACAGGATTGTTTGTTTCTCAAGTTAGAAGAGTCGGCAGAGATGGACAAATTGGCATGTCTGCTAAAACAAGGTAACATTTCAGTTTTTGTGGAAGAGTGGAAATTACTAATAGACTACTTGACTCTCAGGATACTTCCACACTGCAGAAATAAAGCAGTTTGACACCACTTTAGCTTCTATAACTCAATGCTACAGAATGCTGGCATTTGAAGTTTGGTGAGGCACCAGAGTGCTCTGACAGGAAAGGCTAAATATCTCACAGAACTATGAATCCCAGAATTCCAAATCATTGAATCATGGCAGTTATGGTTGCTGACATCGTGACAGCTTTATTTCTGCAGTGTGACAGCAGCTTATGAAAACCAGCCTGGCCTGGCCTTCCTTACAGGGCTGTTGTGAAGAAAAAATGGCGCTGAAGAATGGAGAATCATGTATACTACCTAATACTTGATACATAATATCCGAGGAACCAGCAATCTCTCCCCACTTTGTAATTCAACCCATTCAAAACAAATGTAATATTATTACAAGAGTGTTTAGAGTTGTCAGCTTTTCATGATTTGTGTGATTTGTTCTTAGTGTGAAGTGCCTCATTCACATTGACATACATTATGGACAGAGCTAGATCCATGTGTTCTCAGAGGAAGCAAAAGCACCGTGGACAACCTGTACAACTCACAAGTGCTGATACAAATGATAGACTCTGCACTCCGATAAAAAAGGACTAAACTATCTGGTTTTGTCAATATGCTGTTGATAGACATTTCTGGCCTATCATGTCATGTAAATATCAGAAATTCCCCAGATCAGGGAAACTATTTGAGGCTCAAGCAAATTTTTGCAGAGTCATGCAAAGGGAACAAATGGGTAAAGTGGAGGTGGGACTTCTTTCTTCTTATTATTTTCTTGGCAAAATTGCAGGACAGTTTTGAACTGAGATGAGACACTGCATAAAAAAAAAAAGAAGCACCTTGAAAGCTGGCCTCTCATTTTATTTTATTTTTTTAAACCTTTTGCTGCAACAAATGGCTTGGTGTCTGTCAATAATCGGACCACATGAAACTGCTTTTCCCCTGAATTGGTCTATCTAGCCTTCTATTATGTAGTCTGACAGCAGCTGTCTAAGGCTTCAGCCAGAGATCTTTCCCAGCCCTGTTGCTTTTAAAGCAGAGATGCTGAAAAATTATACATGAACCCTGATGCAACACTATGAAAAGCATGTGCTTTGCCACTGTGCTCCATCCATTAGCATGTAAAGGTCTGCCTCTTCCTTTTCTCTGCAGCATGGACTTAGAATTGAACTCACGCACGAAAGGGAAGGACTTCCAGGAGATGGGGACACACTGCTTTTTTGAAGCCATCTGAGGATGTACCATCCTCTTTTCTCTGCAAAGCCTTCCATATAAAAAATTCCATATAATCTAATAAGATTACATTTAAAAAGCCTAGAAATTTTGCTAACATAAATGGTGCATGGGGACCACATGCCTTATTCCTAGCAGAATCATACTCCTGACAACCCACTTGAAGCACAGAATCCCTTGGACCTTTTGTGACCTTAGGTTCCTGTCAATGTGGTAGAATGCTAAATTAGAACCCAAAGAGCCAAGCGCAACTGCCAATAAGATGCTTAAGTAGCTGAACTATTAGTTGTAATTGTCTGAATTCTGAGCATGGATTGTAGTAACCCCCCTTTTACACTCCTGCATTGCCTGACAGCAAGTGAAGAAATCACCATAAATGGACTCTAAAAGATCTATTTTCTATGCCGAAGCAGCTGTACACAAGTTTGTGCAAAACCACCCACGCACTCATTTGATTCCAATTCGCTTCTGATATTCTGGCTTTCTGAACCATACAAACTAATTGAAGCAGGGCCCATGGCTGTATATCCGATGACAGCCCCATCTTTACTTGGCAGTGGTTGTCCTAGCTCTTGCGCATCTGACAGCTTCATGACTTACTATTGGTTGCCTTGCCGAACACCAGCTGCAAACTTGCAATTTCTGCCTCTGCTTCCGGCTAGGATAGACTGAGTGAAGTAAAATTAGACAAAAGCTGAAATAGTAGGAATGAGGGAGATAAATTTCTATTTTGGAGAACTGACTCTCAGTTTGTTAATGTGTGCTGATTCCTTCTTAAATTGGTTGGCAGGGGTTCAAGTATGAGTTGTGTTCTTTCTGTCTGTGTTACGTTGTGTGATCAGACAGAATATAGAACTTGCTCCTAAAAAGCGCCCTCTGCAAGAAGATGTCATTTTAAAAATAAGTATCCCATTCTGAAGGCTTAGTTATTCTGCTTATTTGTTTTCACATCTAGTAATGTAATTTGAAGATGGGGATTATTGGCTTTAAGTGCTTTCACAAATATATGATGCTAGTAAAATGTTCATCATGATAGCATAGCTTTAGGTAGCTGGAACATTAGAAATGCTCAGAAATTGGGGCGGGGGTGCGTGAATCCTTGGGAGATGCTCTGTCTGTCTGTGGACTGCACAGTTATGATCACCCCTACTATATAATCAATGATAGCAAGGGCTAGATCACAAATACCAAGGGCACAGAACAAAGGACAGCACTTTAGATTTGATACTGTTTTAATTATGACTTAGTTTAATCCTGTTTTAAGGGGTGGGAGGTAGGTATGGATTGTATAGATTGTAATTATTTAACTGTATATGTTTTTAATTGTTGTACCCTGTCCCAATTGCTCACTCAGAGGGGCGGGTTAGAAATAAATATTATTATTATTAAATTATTATTATTATTATTATTATTATTATTATTATTATTATCTCCTGTAGAAAAAAATGACATGTTAGCAATCTTTCACCTATCCAGGGGAAAGTTAAAAGCATGCACTAGGTGTCACAATTAAGCTTACAGCTAAAATGGCTTCCAGTTCCAGTGAGCCAAACTGCTAACCATCTTATCTCCTCCACTACACACCTCTGACCCCCTGCCTAATGCTATTGAACATTTCTGACCATGATATTTCTGACCCAGTATTTCATTAAGCTTACTGAAATCAACTTTCTTGAAGTCTAGAGTATGTGTTTGACTATATTTCCTTCCCTTTCCCAAATCCTAAGAGGCACTGGCTACTTTCACCCAAGAATCCCATGATTTCCATCTCATTGAGGAATTTCATCTCTATTGGCTAGGATGAAATCCAAAATAAAAATGCTGCTTGTTGCCTCCACCACATTTTGTACAATGAAATTGTCTGCAAGGCTAGCAAGGGATTTGCTGCACCTTACTTTTTTGGCAGAGTATGACTTCCAACAAATATCAGGGTGGCTGAGAACTCCCATTACTACTGTATCTTTCCTTTTGCATTATTTGGTCATTTATTTTAGGAAGGCATAAACCTAATCTTCAGTCTAGCTGAGAAGTTTATAGTAGAGGTCACTATTGTTCCTCTCCTCCTTAATTTTTTTTTTTTAAATCTAAATGCTTTCAACCTGTTTTATGTGCACTTAGTCATGGATCTCCTCACAAGTGTATGTATTCTTCATATATAATGTTACTCCTTCCCTTTTCCTGTTTGGTTTATTTCTTTGGAACAGGCTATACCCTTCCTTTATTAAATTACAATCGTGAGACTCATTCCACTATGTTCCAGGTATTAAATTGTGTTTGCCTTCCTGTTTTAAGACTTCAAGTTCATCTGGTTTATTTCACTGACAGCCAATCCATTTCTGGGCAGAATTCAAATTGCTGGTTGTGATCTTTAAAGAACTTCATAGCTTGAATCCAGATTATTTGAAAAACTGTATCTTCCTACATAAACCTCCCTGTGCTCTGAGATCTGTGGGCTGGGGGCTTTCTCTTGGTTCCACCACCATCCCAAGAATGTTTGATGGGGACAAGAGGGAGAACTTGAGCTGCTTCCAAGTTGTGGAACCTTCCTGATGTCTTTCTACCAGTATAAGGAGGTATTTGGTTTTTAGAATTGTTGTTGGGGGTATGAGAATTATGATTAATGAGAAACATTAGTGCAAGTTTAGGGTGGAAAAATGAAATGCACAGATATAAAATGGGGGACATCTGGCTGAATGAAACTACATGTGAAAGGGATCTAGGGGTCCAAGTAGACCATAAGCTGAACATGAGTCAACAGTGCGATGCAGCAGCTAAAAAGGCCAATGCAATTTTAGGCTGCATCAATAGAATAATAATAATAATAATATTTTTTTTATTTCTAGCCCGCCCCTCTGAGCAAGCAATCAGGGCAGGTTACAACAGAGGGGATTATACACACAATAACAATATACATGAATTAAAAAACAAATGGCAATGTATTAAGCAATAACAATAAAAGCAGATAGCAATTAACAATAACAATAACTAGCAAAATACATAACAAAGATATGTAGTAATTTAAGTAACAGTAAAATTAGCAAAGCAAAATACATAACAATTAACAAAGCAAAAATACATAGCAGTTATAGCAACAACAACAAAATACATAGTAAATTATAACAAAAAATAACCAAAAAAATAAAATTAACAAAGCAAAATACATAACAATTAACATACCAAAACAAGTAAAAAGAAAATAATCCCCATTCTCAACCCCCCATCCCAATCCTAGAAACAATGTGAACTATACACAATCTAAAATAAAAAAAGGGGGGGGGGGAGACAAGACTCCTCCTTAAGTCCAGGAGCCCAGGCATGGGAGGAGCACAGGTAGAAGGAGGGCAAACAAACACTCTCTAAGCTGGTCTTCACTGGCAGATGTTGGAAAGTATAGTGTCTAGATCAAGGGAAGTAATAGTGCCACTCGATTCTGCTTTGGTCAGGCCCCACCTGGAATACTGTGTCCAGTTCTGGGCACCACAATTCAAGAAGGATGTGAAGAAACTGGAGTGTGTCCAAAGGAGGGCGACTAAGATGGTGAAGGGTTTAGAAACCATGCCCTATGAGGAACACCTTAGGGAACTGGGAATGTTTAGCCTCGAGAAGAGAAGGTTAAGAGGTGATATGATAGCCCTGTTTAAATATTTGAAGGGATGTCATATTGAGGAGGGAGCAAGCTTGTTTTCTGCTGCTGCAGAGACTAGAACGTGGAACAATGGATGCAAACTGCAGGAAAAGAGATTCCACCTCAACATTAGGAGGAACTTCCTGACAGTAAGGGCTATTCGACAGTGGAACACACTCCCTCGGAGGGTGGTGGAGTCTCCTTCCTTAGAGGTCTTTAAGCAGAGGCTGGATGGCCATTTGTCAGGGATGCTTTGATTTGGTGTTCCTGCATGGCAGGGGTTGGACTGGATGGCCCTTGTGGTCGCTATGATTCTATGATTTTATGAAAAAAGCATTACTAAGGATTCTGTATGGTGTGAAATTGGAAGTGGTCAATGGGCTGGGTGGGGGGGGGGTGAAACCATGAGTTACTGCACCAAGTGACACCAACCTTAGGGATAGCACTAAGCACATCCACTAGTTGTGGTGACTGTATAAATCTTGAGTGCTGTCTTCCAAAAGAATATTTTTTCTAATCTCTGCCTTCAACCCGCATCTTGGTATTCTATGGACTCCATTATCCAAACACTTTCCAAATATCTGTGAAGGATCTTACTTCTTTGTATGATCAGAAGAAGAAACAGATAGAAAAAATGATTAGATAAGTTACTTTCCTGAAAGCAGAATGATCTATTAGAAGCAGGGCAATCTACTCCTTCCCTCCCTTCTGTCATGCAAAACCATATTAGCTGTACACCAACTTGTACACTTTCTCCAATCTTTTCATTTTTCTTTTACCACGTAGGTACCAAATGTTCCTCATTGATATATGCTTTGCATAAAGTTGTCCAGTTGCCATGCCAACTGTACCTACCATTTGAGAGTTAGCTCAAACATTATTCTCTCTCTCTGCATACACTTAAATTCTTCTCTTCATCATTATATTATCCAAGTTCTCTCATATTCAGAAATGCCAGTACTCACATCAGAAAGTTCTACTGAGATTCCCAAAAATGAACATTTAATATGAGGATCCAGCTGTGAAAAGACTAGCTGAGAATGTTCAAAATGAATCACAGTTACCTATTTTTTAAAAATTTTAAGCAAACTTATGGCCTTCTTGTGTTGCTTCCAGTAGAGTTATTAGTGCCCCGCTGTCCACATTCAGTCCATAAATTCAAAAATCTCAGTCAGCTATGAATTATTTTCCTGCCAGGATCAAGGATAAAATGATATGTGCTTTGCACTACTGTGAAAGTGAGAAGGGAAGAAAAAAGCAGACTGCTAGAGGGCATATTATCTGTTTGGGGACTATTTTTAACTGTTTTTTTTTTATTTATATCCAACTTTTCTCCAAAATGGGAGCTACTTGATCCTATGTCTGACCTGTATTTTTGTGAATAAAACCAAATTAGATATGGAGTTAGCTTCAGGAATGCAATTATATATAGGGTTTTATATATTTTTGTTGTTGTTGTTGTTGTTGTTGTTGTTGTTATTTTAATCATTTTGGGCTTATGGCGACCCTAAAGCAGCCCTATTATGGGGTTTTCTTGGCAAGATTTGTTCAGAGGGGGTTTGCCATTGCGAGAGTTTGATTTGACCAAGATTACCCAGTGGGCTTCCATGGCCGAGCCAGGATTCGATCCCCGGTCTCTAGAGTTGAAGTCAAACACTCAAACCATAACACCATGATGGCTGTCATTTTATATATATGCACCCCCCAAATACCCTAAAGGCACCAGATCCCATCTGATCTGGGAAGCTAAGTAAGCCCAGTCTTACTTAGATAGGAGATTGCCAACACACACCAGGTGCTGTAGGATATATTTCCTAAGAAGGAGCTGGCAAAACCGCCTCTGAGAGTTTCTTACCTTAGAAAACCCTATTAAATTCATGGGGTCATCATGAGTTGACAGACGACTTGAAAGTGCACACACACAAACACAAACACACACATGCATATGTGAGAACACTATCTGTAAGGGGAGCCAGCATGGCACAGTGGTTTGAGTGGAGACCAGGATTCAATTCCTAGCTCATCAGGGTAAGGCTGCCCAAAGGTAGAGAAAAAAAATTAAGCAGTCTCAAAAATGTAAATGTAAATGTAAGACGATAAGTCATATGAGCTCAGACTTCCCTAGAATTGTGGATATCAATTGGCCTTCCATTATTATTAATATTTAACCACTTTTATGTTTTTAAATTTGGGATACTTTTACAAAAAGCCTTTTACTGATTGCTCCTCATTTGTCCCTAGCTTTACAGACCTTTTAAAATGCACAGAGATTAACTCTCTGAATACAAAAGCTTTTGTACTTCATAGCGCCAGACTAGTTCTGCTCTTCTCTTATGGTCACAGAACTATATATATATAAAAGGCGAAAGAATCTGAAACTCCACTGCAAAGAAAGTACAACTAGAGCCTCCAGTGGAGATGGCTGAACTGTGTCTTTGAATAGTTGACATGAAAAGTTTCCCCTGAATGAATGTCTGTCGTGGAAGCTGGAGATCTTTAATGCTCATTTTTCACTTTGGAAGGTTCAGTTCTGGCTACCTGACTGAAAATAATCAGAATCTTCCCCGCTCTGTAAAAATACAAAATTCCCTCTCTCTTTTTCAGTACAGTTCCCCTCCTGAATAGTAGAAATATGTTCCCGTATCTTACTTATGTTGAGAGGATAAGTGTAGTTCAGACCTTTAGTTGAAGAGAGTGGGTTGAGTGTTGAACCATGACTCTGGAAACCAGCGTTTGATTCTCTGCTTGGCCATGAAACCGACTGGGTGACCTTGGGCAAGTCACACTCTCTCAGTCTCAGGGGAAGGCAATGTCAGAGTTCCTCTGAACAAATCTTGCCAAGAAACCCCCATGATAGGGTGGCCTTAGGGTTGCCATAAATCAGAAACAACTTGAAGGCACACAACAACGACAACAACAACAAAGAAAACCTTATGAAATTCATGGGGTCCTCAGAAATTGACTTGAAGGCACATACTGTATACACACCATCTGTAGGACGAGCACTAAGAGACCCACAGAAGGTGGAAAAGCAGCATACAACCCTTTCCCCTCTGCCGTGTCACCAGTGGAAACTGCCTCCTTTCTGTTTGCAT
This sequence comes from Urosaurus nigricauda, assembly GCA_034509955.1. Classification (NCBI taxonomy): domain Eukaryota; kingdom Metazoa; phylum Chordata; class Lepidosauria; order Squamata; family Phrynosomatidae; genus Urosaurus; species Urosaurus nigricauda. The sequence continues at coordinate 111,208,024 of JAOEGL010000002.1, read as the reverse complement.
TTGGAAGTATCAATGGAGGTTTCCCTCCCAAAACAAACAAGAGTTTCCAAGGGAGAAATCATTCATTGGTTCCAAATGGAAGCTTACCTACCAGTGCAAGTAGCACTTGAAAGAAACAATTCTTGTTGGCACCACTATGGAAGGCAAGGGCAAATGTGTTCTCCATGCTTCCAGCCCTGTTGCTGCTGGTGTTTGCATTTTGTAAAAAAGTGAGTTGATTTGGCCTATGACAATGAACATTGTAGCTAGTTTGGTCCTAAAATGGTGCAAGTTACTAGTTATGTTCTACTAAGGAGATATACCCTCAGAGCCTCATTGCTATGAGAAGAAAGAACAGAAAGGAAGATGATATGGCATGGGAGAACACTCCTCCATGGCAAGTGAACATTAAATGAATTAAAAGATGTACTTGTAAAGATAAATCTAGTTGAATATAACTATTTTGGACTCCTACAATAAAAATGAAAGCACTAAACATAGGATATTCACATCTGCAGGGAGGAGAGTGGGAAAGCAGTTTTGCCAATTTACAGCCAAACGTTAGTCATTTTAGGCATGAAATTTAATTATAAAAGCTCAAACTTTTGAAATAAATCATCTCAAGCCCTTGGCCCATCTGCAGAGGCCTTGTGGAACACTTATGAATATTTCAAAAGCTTAATTCAGGAGTAGGTAGGTACAGATGGTCTCAAAGTTGCCTTAAGTGGTGTAGCAGTTTGACTGTTGTACTATGGCTCTGGAGACCAGGGTTCAATTCTCAGCTTGGCCATGAAACCCACTAGGTGACCTTATAGCCTGATAACTTATATGGGGCAGGGATGGGAAAAACAGATGCAACAGGGTAGGGATGGGAATGGAAACATCTGCAAGAGCAATAAAGAGACAAGAAAAAGAAGGCATGAAACCAAATAAACTCAATTTATTTACATTTATTGATAAACCCAGTCTCTCAGTCTCAGGGGAAGGCAATGACAAATCTCCTCTGAACAAATCTTGCCAAGAAAAACCCATGATAGGCTTGCCTTGGGGTCACCATAATTCAGGAATGACTTGAAGGCATACAATAACCCCATTGCTACCCCCTTTCAAACGTCCACGGGCTGTACTTACCTTTTTTTTTAAAAAAGTAGAAGTAAGTAGATGGTCACTTCTGTTTCTATTTGGCCCCAGTAAAAATATATGGGTGTGAAATAGCCTTAAAATGAAGATGGTGCCTATTGAAGGCTTCTGGGCCTTTCAATATGGAGAAGAGGTTTGGTGCTCCAATAGATTTTGGGGTCTCCTGGGGAATCACACAGAAGCCTTTGGTCACAAGTGGGCAATAGTCTGCATAATTCACAACCCCAATTTAAGCCACAACTGTATTCTGAGATTCAAGTTTGCAGTGTTCTCTTATGGAGTTCAACAGATCAGATGCACTTTTAATAGTTGTGTAGAGTTTAGCAGGTATAGTTACACAACAAGCTACATCTTTGTTCTACATGACTATTAAAGGTGTCCTCTTTTGCCTTTGGCCATCCTCCCATTAAATAAAGTGAAATATCCTTACCACGAGTTATAGGGAGGCTGCCTCAGGCTGTAGATTTACATATCATGGAAAAGGAGCAAATTGGAAGTTATTCAGTTGATAGTTATTTTGTTTTTACTGCCAGACATGGGGAGAAGTTCTTGTGAGATTTTCAGACTCATGTGTCAAAATAATTTATTTGCTTTTGAGGATTTTGCACCTTGTCCTTGGTTGCTCCACTTCAGGGAGCAAAACATCTTGGACTAGCCCTGCCACATTAGTACAGGTAGTGCTTTGAGAGTGATGATTACTGATTAGATTAATACATGTGAATGGGGTGTGTATATCATGCTGGTATAAAAGATATATATATATATATATATATATTCAAGGGGAAGGTGTGAATATAGTATGGACACAGATGAGTTGCTACACAGATGAGTCCCACCAGCAGCAGAGATCGAGGTAAATCCCTATCATCCATGTTAGCCAAGATAAATATAGTCTGGCTGTGTTCAAGTTCCTATTTTCTTGCTAGATCTGCATGAAACCAATGCTATTTTAGTTTGAATTAGATATGTAAAGAATATTCATAATTTTTCTACTGCTTGATGAGAAAAGCGTATCTTGACACCCACTGAAAATACTCTACTGAAAAAAAATATTGATATTCCACTGGGGGAAAAATGCAGATGGCAGTGAGATTTTTTTGCCCTTCACAAGAGCAGAAACAGCAGTGCATTTTCACTGGTAGAGACAATTGGCGTGGTGAGTATTGCTTTTTGGGTTTGGGATTTGTACAAACCTAATGTATTTGATGCAAACAACAACAACAACCAAAAAAGCCCCCCCCCATTTTTTTTTTTTAATCACTGAAAATGAACACAAATTCTTATAATGTCACCGAGAAGGGAGAAAGTATTCCCTCTCACCACCACCACATGTGGGGACAAAATAAAGATTTATATCATTAGTTTGGATACCTGAACTTTGGAGGGCTCAGAAGGTATGCTCAGAGCAAATGAGCCCAATCTTTGAATGACATCCTGTTGTACTCTTAGGACATTACTGCACAAGGCTTTTAAACCACACTTTCACGGGAAGAAGCAGCTTTGGTGCTACTCAGTGCATGACAACTCCTCCGACCCATACCTGTCCAGTCCCTTTTCATTCAAAGGCGAAACCTGTGAATAAACTCACAGTCACACAAATCCCCAGGTGCAAAATATCACTCCCAGGGCAGTTGTGTGATTGCCAGATGTGTGGTGTCACTGTCCCCCTCCTATCTCTGTCTCCTTCCCTCTTGCTATTCTCTGATTACCTTTTCATTCTTTCTTTTTTTACTTTTAAATTAAACCCAAGCAACAGAGCTCCAGAAATGTGCAAGGAAAAGGAAAAGAATAAAGGAAGTAGTCTGAAGCCAGGGACATAATAAAAGAGGAACACACACAGACAAAAAGAAAGTGCGGAAACCATGGATGACAGATAAAACGTTACAAGCAATAAAGGAAAGAAGAGAAACAAAACAAAAAGGAGATAGGAATAAACTAAGAACCATGAATGCAACAGTAAAACAGCTAGTGCGTGAAAGTAAAGTCAGCTACTACAATGACTACTGCAGAGAAACAGAAGACAATAACAGAAAGGGAAGAATGAGAGATCTATTCCACAAGATTCAAGAAATCAAAGGAAAGTTCAAACCAAGGACCAGGAAGCTCTATGACAATAAAAATAACATAATTCAAAGAAGGAATAATAGACATTGAATGCAATACCCAGAAGAGTTATATAAAAGAGATGACAACATGAAGGACACATGGAACAAAGAGCCATATGAAGATGAAACCCAAATTCTAAAAAGTGAGGTGGAAGCTGCTATAAGAGAAATGGCAAAAAAACAAGTCATCAGGAACAGATGATATCCCAGTCAAACTGCTGCAATCCACATTGACAAAGTCAACTCTAGTGCTAACCATCATATGTCAACAGATATGGAAAACAAAATGATGGCCAACAGAATGGAAAAGATCAACATACATCCCCATCCACAAAAAAGGAGACACAAGGACTGCAGCAACTATAGAACCATGGCACTTATCTCTCATGCAAGTAAAATTATGCTCAAAATTCTGCAACACAGACTTCAACCATACATGGAGAGACAATTCCCAGAGGTCCAAGCAGGGTTCAGGAAAGGAGGAGGCACTAGGGATCACATTACAAACATACAATGTTTGTGAATTTCAAAAGAAAATCAGCATGTGCCTTATAGACTATAAGCAATGGTCCCCAAACTGTACTCTTTAAGGGATTTTGGACTTCAGCTCCCAGAACTCCAGACTATTGGCCAACATAGCTGGGGCTTCTGGAGTCCAAAATCTCTTAAAGGACACAGTTTGGGGACTACTGGACTATAGCAAAGCTTTTGGCAGCATAGATCATGAAAGGCCATGGAACCCTTAAAGACAAGGGAGTGCCAACACATCTGATAGTCTTGATCAGGAATCTGTATTCAGAACAAGAGGCTACTGTCAGAACAGAACACGGAGAATCAGAATGGTTCCCGCTTGGCAAAGGATCACCTTATTCAACTTATATGCAGAACATATTGTAAGAAAATTAGGCTTAGACACAGAGGTAGGAGTGAAAATAGGAGGAAGGAATATCAACAATCTGAGATATGCTGACAACACCATAATACTAGCAGAAAACTTCACAGACTTTGAACAACTACTAAGGAAGACCAAAGAAGAAAGTGCAAAGACAGGCTTACTGTTGAACATAAAGAAAACAAAAATAACGACCACAGACAATTTACACAAATTCAAACTAGTCAATTTATTGGATGATATTCTTCTGGAAGAAACGGATTAAGAGAATTCATATAAATTGTTTGAACTTTATACTGCCTTAGGTTGATTTAGTAAGAAGAAAAGAGGATAAAATAAGAACCAGTTTAGGAATAGAGATTACAGGCTAAGATTTTATCTAATTATAATTGTAACTTTGAAATTTGGTTCAGAATTAATTATACGTATAGAAATGGAAAGAAAGGATATATTATTTGAAAAATTATTGACTTAAATCAATTAGATCCATGGTACAGAATGTTAGTTTGATTGATTTAGCCAAGATTCTTTTGTCAGCAAAGCAAAGCAAATTAAGCGTACAGCTTGCAGTATTTTTCTTTATGAAATTAGGAGCCACAAAACACACAGAGATAGTGTAATTCTTCTTTTATTTATGTTGCAAGGTACAGAAAAAGATACCAGAAATACCTGAACTTACAAGAATAACAATAAGAAAGTCAAGTAACACCAGGAAGTAATGTGGTGTAATGATAACTAAGCATCACATTTTGTATTAAATATTTTAAAATTCTGATAAAAATAATTTTTAAAAAATACTAGCAGAAAACCTCACAGACCTTGAACAACTACTAAGGAAGATCAAAGAAGAAAATGCAAAGGCAGGCTTGCTATTGAACATAAACAAAACAAAAATAAGAACCACAGAGAACTTGCACAAATGAAGAGTGCGGTGATGGCTGCTCTGCAAATGGCATGTTACTATATTAATTTCAATTGCATGACTGTTGTGAGAATGAAGGTTGTGCAGAAGAGCCCTTAGTTCACTGAGGGACTGTACATACAGCCTCTAAGGGGCACTGGGACACCACCCCTTTCCTAGCTGGATCGGGGCTGTGGCAACCGCAAGCCGCAGCCCTGATCCAGCCTTTTGAGGGTGTGAAAAGGAGCTGCAAAAACCAGCTCCTTTTTGTGCTCTCAAAAGAGCACCATAGCCACGGTGGCGTGGCTATATGGTGTTCCTTTGGCTCTGGATCATATGGATGCAGCGCTGGAGGAGCACCATGATGCCCCATACCATGTGGAATGGCGTACAGCATCAGGGCACCCTGTGGAAGAGTCGGGTGTGCATTGTGAGGATGCTAAGTCCCGACTCCACCCCCATGCTGGCCTTAATGACCAGAATGTACAGGGTCTGGAATATCATTTCCCTGTTCCCAAGCCATTTTAATCTGTGCAGCATTTTCTATACAAAAGCAGACCGCAACACTGGGAAGCATTAATTCTGCTCCATCCAACTCTCCAGAGTTATAGAATAATGCATTAAACATAATGTGTGGGCTGCATCTGCAACTTGCTTTGCTTTTTTTTTTTAATGTACTAAATCTATAAACAAATCACAGTGGCCTCAAAAAAATATTGAAGAAAACTCTGGGCTGAACCAAATGCTTTGAGATCTCTGTAAAATTTCCAACAGGCAGGTGCTTGTGATCATCTGCTCTCTCTAGTCTGTATAAAATTAGATTGATGGAGAAATGATATTTCAGCTCTTTTTCGTTGTTTCTCCCAACACTGCAGTTCCTGAAGTCTAGCAACAGCTGCAGCCAAGTGCACAGTTTGGCTCAACTAGGTGAAGGAAAAGGCTGCAATTAGGACTGTGTGTTCTGTGCACTAAAGATTCTGTGGTCAGGCAGACCATGTTCTATGCAACCGAAAAGCTGAATTGTTTGGCCTGTGTAAATTATGTAAAATGAGAATGTCCATAGCTTTGCTTACTTTGCCTAATTTTTGTACTGTTTTGCATAACTTCTGATTTACTAGTTACGAGCAGGGAACACAACTATGCTACGCTGTGAAGCCCCATCTCTGTGACTTGCTGGAAATTTTACTCAGCCACTTCACTGCATTCTGAGACTTCAGCAGTTTCAGCACCCTTGTGCTTGAAAAACATATCTCCACAGCTGTAAGAACAAAAAAAAATGTTTTTGTTTAATGACAGATGACATTCACAGGAAGTTGAATTCAACATAACCAGTATTCTGCTCCGTGCTTTTCTGATACTCCTAAGGAATCAAGTGAGCCTTTGCTGTGATCCATGTTTTTGTAGCCATTTGGGATTAGTTACATCTAATTAGTTACATTAGTTTCAAATGGAACTGTCTTCCATGGTAGAATGCAGAATGCTCCATTGATGGAGAATGACACAGGCTGCCTACTAATCAGAAAGGGAAGGTGTGAACATAGCTAACAACTGCTGCAGTGATCCTCAGTGGATTTATCCTCATTAGATCTCCCTCTAAAACTGTTCGACATCTTATGTGTCTGCCAAAAGCCTTCCACAAAATGAGTCTGTTGGAGAAAATGGGAGTTCTTCAAGAAATTCCTCTCCCATTCCTTTGTCCTGAAAAAAACAGATAGTTTTCCATGATCTTTGCTTCCTTCAGTACTCAAAAGAAAGGGGTTATCACATTTCTCCCTCAAAGTGTCCTTTTGGCTATCATCTATCTATCTATCTATCTATCTATCTATCTATCTTGCATTGCCTGCCTTCACTTGCTAGTTTACACTACCAGATGTCAAGAAATATCTGCAAGATTTTGGTAATCACTACCCACCAGTTGCCCAGCCTTTTCCAACTTGGAGTATTCAGGTAGTACTTTCACAACTGGGGAGTTTATCACATGGGAGGAATTTCTCCCATTTTCAAATGGGGACAATTCAAATTCACGTAAATTCACTAGTTTAGCAAATTTATGTGAAATCTAATTGTGTTCAGAATGCATTCAGAATCACTTCCCATTTCCAAAAAATGACACCCCATTGCTTGAAATTGTGTGAGATACTTTAATACGCAATTACGTGAAACCCCATGATTGCGTTTGGAATGACTTCTCATTGCCCCAAATTGCGTGAGATGCACTCATTCACAATAACAGGCAACCCGATGATTGCGTTAAGATTGCCATTGCATTATACCCCCAAATTCTGTCATATGATAAACACCCGGATCTGAAAGCAGCCAAAACTGTTCTGACCACAGACTTATACCTGATATCAATGAAGGTAGGGTTTTTTTTGGGTAAGCATTACTTGTGCTAGGAGAGTGAGTGAGCTATTTTTGTTGCACTCAGATCTGCCATTCCTCACATACTAAAAAGATAAGATGATCCTTAGAATATCTTTTCTGCAAGTGTCTTCCTTTAATCTGTCTCAGGAGATGGTTTTACTTACCTTTATGCTAAACACATCATAAGTGCTTGGCACAATGGTACATTCTGTTGATGTGCATAGAACATTAGCCTTTTCTACTGACTGAACTACAGCCTTTTGAAAGTCTTTACGTATGTTCCTGTGCCATAATTGTCCAAATAAAGGGTATCCTGTGTCTTCGTAATATCTGGTGAAGTGGATGGCTAATAGCATTGACCTCCTGCAAAACTGCTTCCACTGGGGAATGCGAAAAGTCAATTCAACAAGAGCTACAGCTAAATCATCTGCTTTTGTTCATGACCTTTCGATCACTGATGTCTACAAGATGGTTATATGGTCCCAGCTATGTCATAGGAGTTTATCACATGATGGGAATTGGAAGTATAATCCAATGGCAATCTGAACATAATCATGAGGTTTCCACAGTATTGTGTGAAAGCTGATCACACACATTTTCGGGCAATGGGAAGTCCTTCCAAATGCAATTGTGGGGTTTCATGTTATTGTGTGAGAAACGATCACACACATTTTCGGGCATGGGAGGCAATTTTGGGCAGTTTTGAACGCAATGCGGCATCAATACGCAATCATGTAAATTCGCTGAATGAGCAAATTCACTCAATTCCGAACTGGCCCCACTTTCATTTCTTTCAAAACTGAAAGAAATTCCTCTCATCTGATAATGTCCATAGTAGAGTAGATATTATGGTCCAGCAGGATGTTTCCTTTGGCAAGGCAATGCTTTCCCCGTATTTACGTGAATTCTAGGCATCCGCCAAGTCCAAGTGAGTATTGTAGTTTCTTGAATGTTTCTGTTAGACAGGGATTACAAACAAGAACAATGAGTTGCTTGCCTTTAAGTGTAGTTCACCAAGTGGTCATCTGCAAACTCACATGATCCTCCTTCCTCTTGTTCCTTTGAGGTACTTTCTCAAACAGTAACAGACTCAAAAGAAGTAATGTAAAGCTGAGGGAAATACAATGACATGTGCAGAAAAGGGAGCAGTTTAAAAGTGGCTAAGGAAAAATACAGATGGAGGAAATCTTGGTTGTTACTTTGTCTGCTGCTAAAGTTCTTGCAGTTTGTTTGTTTTTCAAAACAACCAGATTACGTTCACCATTTTAGAAAACATCCAGAACAGTTCCCAGCAGAAACAAACTATTTTATTCCTGCCTAAAGGCTAGGCTGGGTTCTTTTTCTTTCAGCATAGATTGCAGCAAAAAGCTCCATTTTCCCCCAGAAGGTGCTGGGTTTGCACTGGGTTTATTGGTTTGGGGAGGAGGCTCCTTTGGGCACTAAGGGGCTCAACAGACCACCCCAAAAGGACAGGCTGGAGCCACCTGTTTTTGTTCCCAAGAGATGCCGCAGCAACCAAACCTCACAGCGGCCCTCCGCACCAAAAAGAACCCGGAAAAACTGGGTTCTTTTAAGTCTGAACAGCAGGCATCACGAGTGTGTCATTGGTGCACTGTGGCGCATCAGTGACATAAGCAACATGTAGCGACATCTGCACACTGCACCTTTCTTACATCATGATTGTGCCTCCTGTGTGGATGGAAGGCTGCCATTATGGCACCGATGTTAAGTGGTAGGGTTCGGGAGCGTGTGGTTGCTGCACGCTCCCAAACCCTAGAATTGGTGCCAGCATGTTGCTTTCTGCCCATTTGTATTGGGCCTAACTCTCTGCAGGACCTTATAGGCTAAGGTTTTTAAATTTTTAAAATGGACAATTAACCAGAATACCTCCCTGCAAGAAAGAAAATCAGGTTGAGGATAAGCACAATTATTTCTTTATTAAAGAGGAAGGGAAAAAAATGGTGGTAGAAACTGACAGAATAGTTTATATTCAATGCTAGATGTTTCTCAGAGTAAAAGAGGCATATATATATATATATATATATATATAGCACAGATTCTAAATCCCTACTCTTGACCAATCTACATAGGCCAGAAGGGTATAGCTAAGCTTAAGGGACTGCATTCTAAAACAAATATATGGATTTTCTCAGCCTCTGATGTGAAGAATAGTCGAAGTGTTTCTCTTGGTGTATCTGGCCTTTTGCCTGTATTTAACATTTTCCTATCTTGGAGGCTACCACCTGGAAGATGCCTCTGGGTGGGACAAAACATGACTTCAATGTTGTTATTAAAGTAATGAGTAGAAAGGCTGTGCTTTGTGTCCAGAGCACTGATAATGACTCTTAAATTGTCTGGGGAGGCTGAAAGTTATGGACTTGCATATATGAGACAAAGCCAATTAAATATAGACATTTGACCTCTTTCAAATTCAGATACGATTACCTAAGATCCCTGGAAACAGTACAATACATCACAATGGGGAGTATACCAGTCTGAGTCACGTAAGTGACTTCAAGTCATTTTCAACTTATGGTGACCCTAAAGAGAACTTATCATGGGGTTTGCTTGTCTGGTTTCTTCAGAGGAGGTTTGCCATTGTCATCCTCTGAGACTGAGAGAGTGTGACTTGTCCAAGGTCACCCAGTGGGTTTCCGTGGCTGAGCCAAGATTCAAACTGGTCTCAAAAATCATAGCCCAATGCTCAAACCACACTGTATTGGGGGTATAACACCATACGTAAATAAGTTTAACCATATATTCCTTGATCAAAGAGGATTGTATAGGATATTGATATTTTAATCCTTCTCTCAATTTTGTTTTGGTGCTTCTGTGAGAACTATAGGGGGAATTGTTCAGCAAGTCATGGATTTTAGATGCACATCATGAATTTTGTTCAGCAAGTCATGGATTTTAGTATTTGCCAACGTGATATGAAGCTCCCCAAAGGGGTTTAATGGTTTTATGGGTGTATTAGATACAAATTAAAGAAACAATTTAAATACAAATAAAACACATCCATAAAAACTAAATAAAATTTTTTTAAAAAGAGTATACAGTACTCATTCAGTAAAAAGCCCATTCTCCAGTAAACAGTCCCTTCCTATTGCATGCTGTTCTTAACAGCTACTGTTAAAGACACAGGTCGGCTGCAGGGCAAATGTGTTTCCCTCTGGTTAGTTGGCTAATGTGAATTAATGTGAAGGACTCCAATTGGATTCAGAGCATAGATTTTTAATAGCAAGAAAGGGAGAAAGAGCAACAGCAACAGCTTCTTTCAGCACTTGTCAGGGTGAGCCTTGCGGATATTCTCAGACAGGCAGCTCTCATTATTCCTCTACACTGACTAGACTTGTCATGATGGATGGAGGAGTTGTAGTCCAATGACACCTGGAGAACCATACATTATCCATCTTGGGCATAAAATTTCCCATTTGGATACCTAGATGTCAGGAGCTGGACCTGACTCTCAAGGCAAAGTGGGAGACGAATGTCAAGCAGAAAGCATTGCCATGAAAAGTGCAGTTGGCCCCCTGTATCTATGGGTTCTTTATCCACAGATTCACTATCCATGGTGTGAAAATATTCAAAAAATATATACAATTTTTTAAAAGAAAAATTCCTGGTTGGATGGCTTCTCATGAAGCCTTTTTCAATAGAATACAGATCTCCAGATAGTAGTAGTAGTAGTAGTAGTAGTAGTAGTAGTAATTTTATTTGTATCCCATCTCTCCCTGTTTTGAATCAAAGCAGGTAACAACAGAACCGATATACAAAGTAAAATAAAGATATTAATAACAGTAAATAAAAACATAACAAAACAAACCCCATTCCGCTCCTTCTCACCCTAAAAACAGCATACAAGTTAAATCTAAAAACCAAGCTGATCAAATGGGAAGAACTAAGTGGATGAGCAGTTAAGTTTCATTATGAGGAGGTCCGTCTGGGAAAGCCTGCCAGAAGAGATCCATCTTTATTGCCCTTTTAAAGGCATCTAAGGATGTTATAAGGCGGATCTCCTCTGGCAGGTGTGACGATCCCAAGGGGTTTAAGCAGCCCAGCAGTACCCTGCTTTTAGCCCTTAGCCCCAGTGGATCCCTTTATTTCCCTAGAGGCTCCTAGGTCTCTGTTCCTACTCCCTGCTGAGTTGAACAAGACCTGTTGAGATCCTCTAGACAAGCTGCCACCACCTAGTGAATTCACAATGAGTTCCCCTGTTTTAGCAAACACTAGGACTTGCTAAAGGGATTTATAGTTTTCTTCCCCTCATCCTTGTTGCTACCCAGTAAGCCACAACTGAGCTAAGGCATGTGTATGGGAGTCAGAGAGAGACCAGATGCTTTTAAAGAGAATGGATTTATTCTAACTTAATGGAATAGGTCAGTATGATATCACACATCATGCAAGGCCTCCTTGCCTTGCAAGTACAGAAAACATAGTTACACAAATGTTCATTTCAAGCAAGCCAAGATAAACATAATAGAAAGGCCTAAACGCATTAACTACCACATTTCTAAACTACTCACACACAGATAGGAATTACAGTCCTTGATGGATCTGGATATGGGAGCTGGACCCTTGTCTAGTTCAACCTACATCCCTGCATGCCCTGCTGACACAGGTTCAACAGCTGGGCATCCTAAAACAAAGGAGATGACAAGACCACATGGCCTCCAAGTCCTTTAAAGATCTCACATGGAAATTTCTCTAAACTCCCGATTCTATTCACTGATTGGCTAATGGGGCCTTAGGTCATCTGTGATGTAGTTACTCATTAGCATGTGATGCAAGCTCTCATTAGCATGTACCTCCCCCAGGTTAACCCTTTGTGGTCTGAGAAAGCCCCCAAGTGACTAGTGGGTCCCAGTCACTACAGCAGGTCATTCCAGATGGCTAAGATATGATAACATTATATTTAAAAATAATCAAAATAATTACAGTCTCAAACCTGCTGAAGAAATAGAATTGATAGAAATACAAAAAACATTGGTTTCTCTATAGCCAGCTCTTAGAGAGATTCAAATTAGATTTAACTCAAGGGAACTTTGAATTGGGAAAAAATTGAACTGGATAATTAATAAAAGACAACCAGAAACTAACATCAATTTTTTTTACAAATTATTGCTGCAAAAGAAACTATAATAAGAATTATAAAAGACTCTATGTTACAGCGAGCCAGAGACTTTGATAGAGAAATCAATCTAGACAGTTGGCAATATGCCAGGACAAAAACTTTAAAGTTGACTAGTACAGTAGCCAACATTTACAAGAGAACTATCTGCAAATGGAATTCAGGTGGCACCTCACCCCTGTAAAGATTGCCAACATTTATAAAGGGGGGAACAACACTTGTTGGAAATGCCAATTGGCAGTTGCTACATGGTACCACGTTTGGTGGGAATGCTCTAAAATAAAGAGATTCTGGAACCATATTTATAGTGAGATAACTAAAATGCTGGAAATAAAATTTGACAAAAGTCCCGAAATATACCTTCTGAATATGACTAATAAACTCCCCCAAAAGGTACAAAAACCAACACTGGAAGAAAATGCTTTATATGATTATCGCTGGAAGACTACTCTTGGCCCCAAATTGGAAAACAAACACTTTACCCACCACAGATGAATGCTTACTTAAACTGCAAGATATGATAGAAATGAATTGGTTGACAAACTTGATTCATGGGAAATCGGAAGAAAAAATACAGAAGGAATGGGAGTTAGTAACCAAATAATGTAAAAATAGATGGAAATAAAACAGCTGTTATAATAAGAATAATAAGATTGGAGAAACTAAGAGAGCTATAGATATACTGAAGTTAACAGTGATTAGAATATTAAGCGGAAGTGATAATAACTTACCGGAAATAATCACAGAAAGTAAGTGTTATCAATGGAAGTACAAATTGTAAAAAAAATAAACAAAACAATAGTAACAGTTAAGAGATACAAGTTTATTGGTTTTTTTTCTTTTTCCTTTTCTATAAGACTAATATAAATATAAATGTATGTATGGTAATTGTTTTGTTACTTGCAATATAATAATAAATCAATATTATATATACACAGACATACACACATTCCAAAAAGCAAAGCCTGATTTTGCTATTATATCTAAGGGACACCATTTCACTATACCACTGTACTTAATAGGACTTGAGCATCCACACAGAGTTTGTTATCCACGAGGAGTCCTGGAACCAAACCCCAGTGAATACCAAGGGCCCGCTCGGTTGTTGCTTGCTGGACAGCAAGTGGGGAAGTTGAAAGAATTATAAACCCTTTAGCAAGTCCTAATGTGTGCTAAAGTAGGGGGAACTGATAATTCACTAGGAGGTGGCTGCAAGTCTGGAGGACCTCAAGGGGCGCCATTCTGCTCAGCAGGGAGTGGAAACAGGGACCCAGGAGACTCTAGAGTGAATCCTGAAAGGGATCCCTTGGGGGTTAAGGGCCAGAGCAGGGTGCTGCTGGGCTGCTAAACCCCCAGGGATCATCACACCTTGTCTTCAAAAGCATCTGTGAGAACATGAAGATAGTAGCGCCTGGGGCTTCAGTGTCAATAAACTGATGTGTCCACATTAGTTTTAGGTACAAAAGAAAGCCAGTCTAGTTTGAGTGTTGGACTATGACTCTGGAGACCAAGGTCTGATTCCCAGCTTGGCTATGTATCCCACTGGGTGACCTTGGGCAAGCCACACTTTCTCAAACCTCAGGGGGAGGCAATGGCAAGAAAACTCCATGATAGGTTTGCCTTGGGGTCACCATAAGTTGGAAACAACTTAAATCATAGAATCATAGAGTTGGATGAGACCACAACGGCCATCCAGTCCAACCCCCTGCCATGCAGAAACTTCCAATCAAAACATCCCCGACCGATGGCCCCCCCAGCCCATTGACCACTTCCAATTTCACACCATACAGAATCCTTAGTAATGCTTTTTTCATACAATCATAGAATCATAGCGTTGGAAGAGACCACAAGGGCCATCCAGTCCCCGACAGATGGCCATCCGGCCTCTGCTTAAAGACCTCCAAGGAGGGAGACTCCACTACACTCCGAGGGAGTGTGTTCCACTGTTGAACAGCCCTTACTGTCAGGAAGTTCCTCCTAATGTTGAGGTGGAATCTCTTTTCCTGCAGTTTGCATCCATTGTTCCGGGTCCTAGTCTCTGGAGAATCAGAAAACAAGCTTGCTCCCTCCTCAATGTGACATCCCTTCAGATATTTAAATAGGGCTATCATATCACCTCTTAACCTTCTCTTCTCCAGGCTAAACATTCCCAGCTCCCTAAGTCGTTCCTCATGGGGCACGGCTTCCAGAACCATCACCATTTAAGTCACCCTCCTTTGGACCTGCTCCAGGTAAACAACAACAACCAAACAATTCCTAGAATCCTCCAGCCAGCAGGGGAACTGATCTTGGTGACAAGGAGAGAATGGGATTTGTACCCCAAAAAAGAAAAAAGAAAAATTTGAAGCTGTGCCCTATTCTATTACTATGGATGTTCTTATGTGACTATTTGGTTACTGGGTCTCTTCTCTTGCTTCACATCTAGCCTCCCTGGGGATCTTTCCACTGTCTGCTGCCTGTGGAAATTATCACTAAGAGCAGCACAGCTCTTACCCAAGCAAGAGATTAAGCATGAGAATAGAAAATGTGGGCCCTGGCTAAAAGAAAGTAACTGATGGGCATAAAATATTTACAACCATTTTTTTCCCTGGAGTTCCGGCCACCTTGTGCTTGCAAGACACAGTAAGTGAGTCAGCTCAGAGAGATGCTTCTGCCAGGGTAGTATATAATTCATCTCCCATTACCCAAGCTTTAGGCATGTATCAATTCCAAGTCCTTTAAAATCCACTGTAGTGTAATAAGTCCACACAAATTGTATAAAATGACTAATGTCCCCTAGCATTCATGCTTTTTTAGCGCCCCCCTCCCCCCCCCCCCAAAAAAATCCTGGTCATTCAAAGACTTGTCAGTTTTCCCCATTCTGTGTCTGTTTGTCACCCGGATTGAAATTTTAGCTGCCTCCCTATGGTTAGCATCTGCTTATTCTTTTGTTTTGAGTCAATAGACAGACTGTGTATATTTTTGCCAAGAACCAAAAGGTGCTCTTTTTATCCCCGATTTTGTTTCTGAGCTTGGGGTATATTTGGCATCAATGTATAACATTTCTGCTTTATGCCAAGGGGGAAAAATCTATATGTCAATGTGTCCTGTACAGCAATATAACCCATTTAAAATTTCTAGGTCTCTTGGGTTATTCTTAGTTCTGCTGGCAAAGTAAGAGAACCATTTAGTGGAAAGGAGGGCTTCTTCCTTGTATTTCAGATTCCAGGGTTAATTATTCTGGAGCATCAATATTTTGGCCAAATCTACATAAGAATCACATATCATTTAATACAGTTTACCTGAAATGTCTACCATGAAAGAGTTCTGTAAGCTTGATGAGGGTGCTGGGAAACCAGGCCTACTTATGCTTTTTCTCTCTTGGAAAGAGGGAATGAGTGATTTTATTGTCCATTTTATATGGACAGCACTAAGGGGCTGGACAGATGGGCAGAAAGGGGCGGCGAGACGCCCCTTTCTGCCCCATATGGAGGCTGCAGCAACCAAATGCTGTGGCCTCCAGGAGGCCTAAACAGAACCCACTCCATGGCAGGTTCTTTTTAGGCCATGTGTGGGGCACCATTAGTGCACTCATGCACTATGATGACATCTACGCGAAATGGTGCTGTTTGGGCACTGCGTCGCCTGGACATCATCATGGCACACCCCATATGGACAGACACATGACATGATGGTGGCCAGGGTGGGCAGTAGGGTTGCTGAGCATGTAAATGTTCAGCCCCCGTGTACCCCTAGTTCAGGCCCAGGCCAGCACAAAGCACCCTTAGTTAGGGAAGGTTCTGGTAAAGTTAGCTTACAATTGTAAACCGCTTAGACACTCCTTAAGGGTATGAAGCGGTATATAAACGAAGCTGTTATATGGATATGCATCCAGAGTGAGTGAGAGAAAAGAGAAGTAATGAGCCAGATAATTAATCAAACATGCCTCAGAATTCAAAGACATAGCTATCTTAATCTGGAAATTCAGTTGCAAAGGGAACTTGTAGAATGTTTGAGACTAAGTGAAAGAAGGTGGTAGCATGAGCTTTGGTAGACTTGAGTTTACCAAAGTTCATGCTACCAACCTCTTTCACCAAGTCCAAAACATACTGTTGACATACTCCAGTTTGAGACCACTTCAACTGCCCTTGCTCAGTGCTAGGGAATCCTGTGAATTGTAGTTTATTTTTGCACCAGAGCTCTCTGAGAGAGAAGGCTAAATGTCTCACAAAACTACAGTTCCCAGAATTCCCTAGCACTGAGCCAGGGCAGTTAAAGCAGTCTCAAACTGGATTATTTCTGCAGTGTGTTTTGTACCTAAGTCTCAAAGATGCCAAAAAGATCTTTTTGCATACTCACATATGTCCTGTTATAGGAAGAGGTAAAGATGATCTGAGGTCATGAAAGAATTCTCTATCACTTTTTGGATAAATAAGAATCTGTACATCTGGCCAAATTTGCATCAGTTCCCCCCCCCCCCTTTTGCTCAAAGGTCTCACTTTTGTATTATCATAAAAACACTGTCAGATGTCTTTGACATTCATACTTAATACCACAGCACAGGGCAGGACCTATTTGGACAACAACTCTACTGTCCCCTTGACAGAAAAAGAGACAAACAGAGTGAATTCTTTGTAGCTAATAACACTGAAATAATGTTATAGGGAGACTGCAAAGAGAAACTGAGAGCAAGCAGGCAGAGATTGTACCTGCTGGGAGGATCAATGGAACAGGAGGGAAAAAACTCAAATGTTCTTTGGCAGCTTGGATAGGTCGAAGGAGATGAAAAGGAGGACCTGTGTGATGATGGTAGGATGAATGCAAGCCAACCCTAGGGATGGGAAACAGATTTCAGGGATAAAACCTGAGACCTGGAGAAGGACTCTGATGATGACAGCCGGTTCATTATGGTATCATTAAGCATTAATGCACTAAGCATCAACCATAAATGCTCACGGTACATCATTCATATTTTAAAAAGTGTAACAAAGCACTTTTGTTAGACACACTCATATGCAGAAGGCACGTGTTGTAGGAATAGAGAGCAACCAGATAGTTCAAGAGAAAATGGATTTATTCTACTACATGGAACAGAGCATAGATGTATCATTCATGCAAGGCCTCCTTGCCTTACAGGTACAGGAGCATAGTTACATAGATGTTCATTTCAAGCAAGCCATAGATAACATAATAAAAGGCCTAAATCACACTAACTACCACAACTCTAAATTACTCACACAGAGATAGGAATTGCAGTCCTTGGTGGGTCTGGGTGTGGGAGCTAGCCGTTTCCTAGCTCACCCTACACCCCCATCTGCCCTGCTGGAAAAGGTTCAACAGCTGCACTTCCCAAACAAAGAATAAGACAAAAGACCACATGGCTTCGGGGCTTTTTAAAGGTTTCAGATAGAAAGTTCTTGAAAAGTCCCGGTCCAATTCATTGATTGGCTAATGGGGCCATAGGTCATCTGTGATGTAATTATTCATTAGCATGTGATGCAAGCTCTCATTAGCATATACCACCCCCCAGATTAACCCTTTGTAGTCTGAGGAAGCCCTCAAGTGACTGGTGGATCCCAGTCACTACACATGGAGAGTAAAGGATGCCAGAAATATGTCTGCTTCTTCTAGTGATGGATGAATGAACCAGTTTGCCTGTCAAAGTTAATTTCATATATGTTTATTCTTGAGTTTGTCCTGTCCTGTTTCTGCATGAATGTGCATTTATTCATGAAAACAATATACAGTAGAAATTTGAATTTAAATATGTATTTTCTAGCAAACTGTGCATTTCTGAGTTTTTAAAATCCAAATGTATGCATTTTGAAATGCATTTTATACTAACACACATATCTTGAGATGTGCTTTGGTTCAAGGTTTGAGTCAAGTATGATACTTCAAAATTCAAGGAAGTGCAAAGTCAGAAGCATCATGATTTTCCAGTGTGAACATTAGTGTAAGATTTACAGATTGGATCAGTTCAGACATCAGTTTGCAACAACAGAATTCCTGAAATACCCATGACCCGATCAAGAAAGACAATGGAGAGGCTCTTTAATAGTAAGGGGGACAGCTGATGATTCTCACATTTTCATATAGCAAACTGAACTCCAGATGTCAATTATGCTCAGGAAGAGGACTGAAATGGGAGCCTTCATAACACAGTAGGGTTGGTTTCAGGACCCTCCGTGGATACCAAAATCTGTGGATGCTCAAGGCTCATTGAAACCCCACCGACTCCCAAAGCAGATGGAGTGTTCATGTCATGACCACATGACATGGCTTCAAGCCAGTAAGAAATTTAAAAAAGCTGCTTCTTTTTGAAACAGCTTTTCTCTACATAAAGTGCCAAGGCATGTGTCATCTAAATGCCACACCTTCAAGCCAGCCTGAAAGCACCTCTTTTTGTCTGTCTGTTTAGCATTATATATCTAGTGTTGTGCTTTCAAGGAATAGTGTCTGTGCTGCAAGCAAGTAGTTTTCTAGCTTCTTCCTCCATTGTATTCTAGCATTCTAATCCTATATTTAAGGACAGACAATTGTTCACAAGAGAATCAGCATTGGCATGATATATCCACCTTTATTTGTGATATAGATCCATTTGTGTGGGGGGGGGGGGAGGGGGTAGATTCCATTATCAGCTTTGGTCAATCAGTTTTTCAAAATATTACATGACTGTTTTACTACAGATAATGGTGGGTCCAATTTCAGCTTTAGTTTCTGGGGGATTTTGGAACAAGATAATTTATGTGAATAGGCCTGGATTATCAATGGTTCGATTGGTGAAAGTGTGTCAGGCCCCTCGCTCTCTAGGAGCCCTGTGCTGAAGGTACAAGGTCTTTCTTGCTTCCTTGTCTTCCCCAGACACTTCTCAAATCTCTCAGTATTTCTGTTACCATCCATACTTTGTGTGCAGCTTGAATTATCGAATAAAAATGTATGGGATCACAGTGTCGGTCTCCCAAACACTGACTTTGTGCATAGTCAATTTTGTTCTATTACATTGTGATCTGCAATTTATGTATTGTTTATTCTTTCTATACCACTCCTGCTTGAAGGGCTTGCATATATGGCACAAAAGAACACTGTTATTAGAACTGCTCAAGAATCCCAACTAACTTAATCCAGCCTTGTCTGTAGGCCCACTCTTTGAGTTAGGCTATTCGTCTTTCTTCTTTGCTCTCTTGCTGTGGGCTAGATCTGTGTAATGCAAGTAGAAATGGCTGTTCCATTTCTTCCACCCTCCTTGCTCTCATCACTATCTTCCCATTTCAAGAGGTCAAGTGAGAATGCAGTAGCAGCAGCAAGGTGAAGAAGAAGGCCTAGTAGTGGTCACCTTGCTAGACTGTGGAACTTGTCAGGTGCCTGCTGATGCCAACTCCTGGCACCAGCCCTGCCTGAGTAGGTGCACCAACATGTATCAGAAGTTGGACTTCAGCTTATATCAATCTTGGTCAGGTGAGAGTTCATAGTATTTGAAACCTGACAGCATCCAGAAGACTAAAGGTTCTACAGATGGCCATCTGTATCCATCGATTCTTTATCCACAGATTCAAGCATCCACAGCTTGAAACTAGTCAGAAAATATATAAACTCCAAAAAACACACTTTGATTTTTCTATTTTCTATAAGGGATACGATTTTACTATGCCATTGTATTTAATGGGACTTGAGCGTCTACGGATTTTGGTATCCACGGGAGGGGGGGTGGTCCTGGAACCAAACTCCAGTGGATACCGAGGGCCCACTGTATATCTCTCCATAGCTGTAGTTTCCAATTCCAAATGGGACTTACCACTTCATTTCCACACACAAAGGCTACTTTGCAATGTCTGTTCACAAATGACTATTGTTAAAACTGGACTTGCTATATCATTTCCATACACAAAGGATTTTGAATTTTACATTCTCACACACCAATGGCATATGTAGGTCTGTCCCTGTCTTCTACTCCACCAAATACACCTGAGGAAGTGGATTTACATCTACAAAAGTTCATGCTGCCAACATCTTTCTTTCAGTTAGTGTCAAAGATGCTACAAGAACTCTCTGCATACTGCTGCCAGCACTATAAGATGATAGGGGGCCCTGTCTCTTGCCAGTCTCCATTTTAGAATTGAAATCTCATTTTTGCAGGGGGACAACTATATAAAAATCATCACATAGAAATTGAGACTACCCCTTTGGATAATGTGTTCGTGCAAACATACGGCTACAGAATGTGACTAGCATGCAGAGGAAATTAGAAAGCAGCTTTCAAGTCATAACTCTTCCTTTACGAAACAGAAAGCCACAGAGGAACGTTTAAAGTCATGTACAGTATAACCGGAATCCAGCATGTTATATAGGCTTGTCTGATTCAAATCTCTTGGCAGGCATTATTGGACAACACTGTACATTTCTGTTGTCTGTGGAAATTTATATAAAAAAATGGCCCCGAGATCATCAGCGATGCAGTCAGAATGGGGCCATAGCATCATGCATCCGACAGTAACGGAGAAATGATCACAGGTCTTCAGAGGATACTGGCTGCAAAGTTTTATGTGTGTTTCTATAACCAATAAAGATCAAAAAGGTGAAATTAAGGTGGAGGGAAGCTTTCAAACCCTCATTATTTAAAAGCCTTTTTTTATTTCAGCAATACAACAGATGTTTCTATGGAGATGGGAACAAACCAATCTCTACAAAGGAAAGAGAGAGCAGCAGTGGTGGGGAGAGAGTTGTTCTTTAGGTTCCTTGTTTCCACAGTAACGCGTGTCATTATTGCAGTAAATAAAGTTGGTGTTACACTCTTGAGCTAACTTGAGGCCACTATTTTTGAGATGGAGAAATAACCCTTCCTCCTCTGCTGGCAAATTGAATCTATATTCTAATTTTGCTGAATAAGAAAGAACAGAGCGTACCATAATTTTCTATAAAATTATTTTTTGGAGCTCTTTGTGCGTAGACTCGATCGGAAGGGAGGAGACTCAACATAGGCCCTGCGATTAAGAAAAATGTGTGTGAATTTGTGCTGATCAGATGTGCTTTGTGAGCATGAAACATACGCCACGTGGTTTTTGCCCAACTATAATATTATGTCTCCATTGTTGAAGTTCCTGCAATGACTGTACAAAATTGGATAAAGGGGCACAGAATGGGAGCAGATATTTTTCTATCCCTTCTGCTGAATAAGGTAGATGACAAGATTTTATTTGATTTTCAATGCCCTGAGGATTTTAGTAGATTCCTCACTGGTAAATAATTTCCAGCACACACCACATTTTGAAGTCATTTGTCCATTATCTACCCCTGTAAGTAAGCCCATTTATTTACAGGCAATGCCAGCTACAGGATTTGGGAAGCTCTCTGGGGAAAAAAAATCTCTGATCTTGAAGGGACAGGTGAACTGAGACTTTCTTCATGTTGCTTCTGGGTGCTCAAGGCTAATGAGGAGCAGAGCTGGAAGGAACTCAGAGATCATCTCATCCAACCCCTTGCTGATGCACTGGCCATGTTGGCTGGGGGATTCTGGGAGAAGTGTTCCAAAAAGTGCTCTTTTTCAGAGCCTTTGTATTACTGGTAGGGCCACAGCAAAATGGACATTGGAGTCTACTGTGTTTTTCAGGGATGGATTAGATATTCTATTGAATTGTTGTGGAGCAGGAACTCCACAATAAAAAGTAAGTGTATTTTAGACTGTCATGCAATACCCACTTGTCGTTGTTGATACGTGCCTTCAAGTAGTTTCTGACTTATGGCAACCCTAAAGCAGACCTATCATTGGGTTTTCCTGGCATGGTTTGTTCAGAGGAGGTTTGCCATTGCCTTCTCCTGAGGTAGAGAGCATGTGACTTGCTCAAGGTCACCCAGTGGGTTTCATGGACAAGCTGGGAATCGAACCCTGGTCTCCAGAATTGTAATCCAGCACTCAAACCACTATGCCACACTGGATCTCTAATACCCACTTACCTGGGGGTAGGTCCTGCTGGTGGGTGGACATACATAGGATTGTTCTGGTGGTATCTCTGTAGTTAACAATTTGTTCTTTGGATATAAAGATCTGAGGTTTAAAAGGCTAAAGGGACCTCCTCCTGACATCCTACATAGAGATGCCAAGACTAGCTATATAAAATATGTCCCTGGTGCCACCAGGATATGGAGTGTAATGATTGTGAACACTCTGGGGGCAGGGAAGGGATGCAGTCTGCAACATTTATTTTTTGTATTTGTTCGTTTGTTTAAAATATAAATAAGCTGCCCTTTAGGAAAATATTTTTCCAAGGCTGCTTAGAACAGAAAAAATAAAGCAGAAAGCAGGAGAAAGCAATAGCATCAGCATTAACCATTAAAACCAGACAATACTATATAGGCATTGACTCCAACAAACTCCTAATTCAATGACTGATCCAGCTAAACAAATGAAGTTTCACTCATAAAGTAATACACATATAGTTGTGGTTATTGAAGAAAGGGGATAATTACAGATAACTGATTATTTATACAGTAACTTGTTATTTCCAACCTCTGGTGCTCTACTGTACAGTTCTCAATGCAAGGAGGAGAAGCTGATAGGAGAAGGGGATCAAATGTGCCCAACTTTGCCTGGTAGGGCTTTTGTGTTACTCTTGAAATATGTCCTTACACAAAGCAACTTGTTCAAATGGACTATTAAGCTTTCCAACAGCCCAGACAACAATATGGTTTCAACACTTCTCCTAAATATTGCCTATGCAGATTATTTGGTTTGGAAAGAGATATCCCATCTAGCTGAGTGCATCCAAGCAGGGTTGGAGCAGCCTAGGAAGAATGCATGTGGAAGTGGCATCTTGACTGTGTGTGAATTGGGCTAAACCTTTCTCCACATTGCTCAAGATGAAGGTCAAAAATTCAAAGGCAGGGAGTGGATATGAAGTTTCATTGCTTGCTTTGCATTGCAGTGGTATTGCATTGTATCCTTCGTTGCAGCACACTCTTATTTTGGATTACTCAGAAGGATTCCACTTATAAAAATAGAGGGATGAATGTGCTGTAGTGTCTATAGAACATTCTGCAAGTTTTTTTGTGGCTTCCTGTAGCAGTTTTTGCAGCTGCTTGAAGAGAATAAACTGCCTCTTCCTTAGCTGTGACCAAATTTTTTAAAAAATGTCTCTGCTTGCCCTTCTTCCAGGCTCCTTTCCTTGTCTGGTTTCATATTTTTCTCTGGTTCAGGAAAGAGGCTGTGGGCTGGGAGTGGTGGAGTCTCATCGTGTACAGTGCCTGGTATATTTTAGGTGTTTTTATAAATAATAAATGGCGCTAGGCTGCTCAGCACGAGGAGCACCATGACCTTGATGTACTGTGGCATACTTCAGTCTGGTTAGTAGCACATGAGGAAACTGGTCACCAAGGTAACACAATTTCTGAATGACTAACTGCCTGCATGACAATGTGATGCCTGTCTCTTTGCCTCTGTCCCAGGATACTTTGGTATGTTGTTGTTATGATCCTCCTTGTTCCTTCCCAAAGCCCCAGTGCAAGTGGGATTGTGTAATAATGTGGCAAGAATTATTTAATCTCGTTGCTTGTTTTATTGGATCTACCCCCTTTCTCTCCTGCCCCAAAGGCTAATGGTGACAAAATCAAACAAAAAAGTTGCAATTCAAACATATATATTGTGTGGAAACTTGTGGGAAAAGGAAAGAATGGAACTCACCTGGTTAAATCCCCCTTCCATACCAATACAATTTAATTGCCAATTGCCTGCCTGGATAAAGAGGTTGTCAGCTTCCATTCTCAATAATTGTTCCAGTAAGATGGGAGAGCAAAGGTTGAGACAGATCATGGGGTGGCAACTAACAGGCTTCAGTGATAACAGAATGAATTACAAAATATTCTTATGTCCTGGGGAATGGAATGGGTATGTTTGCCCTCACAGTTGGGCACAAGCAGAAGGTCCTGCTCAAGGATGAGGTGACAGCAGCTTCCAAGCAGAAGGTCCTGCTCAAGGATGAGGTGACAGCAGCTTCCATACTTGCTGCTGAGGTGCTGCCATTTAGCTTTGCCACTTCTATACATGCCTTCTGTAACTTACTCAGTAAGGATTACGTGCGGCATTTTCTGGGTCTAGGCAAATTGAACAGTTCGTGCAGGCTGGTGGTTAAGATCTGGAGTGATCAGATGAGGAGGCAGACTGCCAGAAGCAGATACCATACAGTTTGTATAGGCATTTACCTGCACATGAGTAAGGCTAAAGTGGAGATCAGGCTGTGGACACATATGTAAACGTCACTCTGCATTGTCTGCCATGCCCAGCTGCAGCCATTGTTTTTCCAAGGGCTATAGTGCTTTGGCCAAATCTCTTGAAAATGGAAACCCTGTGTGATGAATATTTATACAAGTGTATTCAAGGTGCTTAATGTACAAAGATCTCAACAGTATCTGGGAGTAGTTGGGGAGATGGTGTCTGGAGTAGGATTGCTGTACTCACTTATGACATCAGCTCCACTTTACCCTGGCACCTATGTAGGTGACTTTGTATTCGTATCCTCTTCAGATTGCTTTGGACCTTCACTCAGTATGGACTTTTCCGTTTGCCTCCTGATTGGCATTCTATTATCCAAAGCAGAATAGGATAAACTAGAGAGGTACTCAGTAATTAGGCTCTTTATGGAAAACAGTATTAAATGAAAAAGGTGATGGTAACAAGAATTCTGGTAACTCGCCCAAACCAACCTTCATGCACATTTTGGAAATTGGCCCAGAGACCAAAATAGCTCACCATCCTGTGGCACCTTCTGTCCCTGTGTCAGGAAAGAAGGTAAAATCTGAATGATTCCAGAGTCTATAGCATTCATTTCAAATGAATCCTAGACAGGGAATGCTTTTAGCACTGAAATAGTTACTTAGGGTTTTTTTTTCCCCTTGAAGGATAAAATTTGCTTCCATTGTCACAGCCTTTTTTATTTGCTACAAAAAGTGTATCTTCTTTTAAAAGCTTCTCTTGAAGTGGATATATTCTATTTTTGACACATCCATTTCATATCATTATAATATTCTACAGAACCAAGGTTTAGGTGAGTTAATTCTGAGTTTTATCATACTGGCTAATGATTGCCACCAAGGCAGCCTTCTTCCATCTGAAGCTTTTCTTAAGCCTTCTGTGTATTTGTGGCCTCAGCTGGCAGATGAATCTCAACAGCCATGGAACAAAACAACCGGCTCCAAATTATTCTCCAATTCCTTTGGCCAGAGAGATCCCAAAGCAACTTGAAAATCTGTTGAAATATGAGTGACGCATGGACTTAATACACCAAAACTGAGTACAGAGCTGCCTCTGCCATTAGGAGAAAGAGGAACAAATAATGAGTTACTTATAATTAATACCTTTTATAATAAATAGCCAAGCCATAATTAGATCCCATTCTAAGTGTGATTCAATGAGCAATTACTTCAGTACATTAGTGGTATAACTATAAAGTTACTTTTTTAGTTACAGAAATGTGTGGTCTCACTACATCAGTGTGCTTTGTATTATAGGCAAACAGTATACAATATTCTGATGGCTTTTAAAAATAATTTAGATGCAATTTTTCCAGTCACCTTTGAATGATGAGAAAGTAAAGGAATAATTTTTAAAATCTGAAACTATAAGGATATTGTATTATATGATCATAATATAACTATAAATATAACTATAGTTATATATATTGTAAAACTATAATATTTGAGGCTTTGGGAGCCTGGGTATGGTAACAACCATTAATTACTTTTTAAAAGGAATTCACAGGCATCCAAATCTTCACTACTACTAGGAGGGCTTTGAAAGTCAATAACAAGTCAATGGAGGTGAGAGAGAGAAAGCCCTGTCAGAAGAAGGTTACAATAATCTAGTTGTGAAACCACTAGAGCATGGACCAGAGTCTTGGCAGTGGAGGCTGAGAGGAATGGACGGATTTTAGCAATGTTGTAAAGAGAGAATCTACAGGTTTTGGCGGTGGCCTGAATCTGGGGGATAAACGACAGAGAGGAATCAAAGATGAAACCAAGATTGCGGGCTTCCTGAACCGGATGAATAGAAGTGCTTTCAACAGAAACAGAAAAGGAGTATTGAAGGGTGGGCTTAGGTGGGAAGATGAGAAGCTCTGTCTTAGACATATTGAGCTTCAAGCGCCGATGTCGCATCCACTGAGAGATGGCAGCCAGATAAGAGGAGACTTGCTGATCAAGCCCCGGTGAAAGGTCAGGGATGGAAAGATATAGCTGAGTGTCATCAGCATACAGAAGACAGGAGAAACCAAAAGAACTGATGAGTTTACCAAGGGATAATGTGTATAGAGTGAACAAATGGGAGCCCAGGACAGAGCCCTGAGGAACTCCTACAGATAACATCTGCCATCTTGACCACATTCTGATGTTGCTTGGTTACATGTGTCCCAGCTTTCATCTGTGAAATGTTGGAGGATATGTAGCCCTTACTGAGCAGGGAAAAAGCACTAGTACACCACTGGTATCTGTAAAATTCACATTCTCCATTGCTATCCGATCCATACAACAATTTGTCATATATCCATAAATAATTATGCAGGATGCCTTATTGGTTTTCCCATCGCTATGTTTGAGCAACTGAATAATTATCCCAATATTTAAATTCACCCATCTGTCCTCAAGACAATCCCTCCTCACCCTATTTGATATACCATCCTATTCTCTGTGTGGTACTACGTCAGGCTTCAGAGCATGCTTCTCCTTCAGTGGAACTAGTTGGTGGTTCATTACTTTTATTTGTGAGAGCTGCAGAAGAGGCCTGTCCATCTGTTAAGAGGAGGGCCTACTCCAAATAGAAATGGATCTGTGTGGCTTCACCCCATCCCCCAATCCACTGCAGAAATTAGTAATTGCACCCCTAAGCAAAACACGTGGACAACAGAATTACTTGTTCATATAAGGCTTCTGTGGTGAGGACCAATGTGGGGTAATGGTTTGAACATTGGAATAGGATACTGGGAAACCAGGGTTCGAATCCTGGCATGGCCATAGAAAGCCACTGGGGGCTCTTGGGCAAGTCACACACTCTCCTCTCAGAGGATGGCAATGGCAAACCTCTTCTGAAGAAAATTGCCAAGAAACCCCTATGATAAATGTGCCTTAAGCTGCTATAAGTCAGAAATGACTTGAAGGCACACAACATCAATAACATAAGCCTCAAAGTTTCTTCTACCTTTCAGGCAGCCTTCAGCATCCGCAGAGTCACAAACAGTGCGAGACTGCAGTGGAAAGATTGTCACTCTGGTTTCTAATTTCCCAAGTGATCACAGATGTCTCCACATTCTTCCATTTGTGAGGAGAGAGAACCATTCCTATTTTGCTAGCAACCCCCTTCCTGGAATGTCAAGTTCTTATCCCCTGCCTCCAGCATTGGCTGTGGTCAATTGCTATGCCAAATGCTTCACTGTCAAGAATCAAAATGTGTGGGAAGCAAAGGAGGCACACAGTAAGGAAAGAAGAAATGTGATGGGCAGGCTGGTTTGTAATGGTTCCCTTGGGGATGTCTTCCACCCTCCACTGAAGTCTCTGGTACTGAGTTTGTGTCAGAATGAAGCATTGTAGGCCTGATGGAATATTTGGCTGCTTTCTCTTTCCATAGAGAAATGGAATTGGAACAAACAGAAGGTATTATTTAGGCTTCTGGCCAGACCCTGGTAAGAATACTTTTTGGATTATAATACCTGAAGCATAGCTATGAAAGAACTGCAAAAGATACTGAAGAGCAAAGACATACAACTGCACACTAAAGTCAGAATCATTCAGGCCATTGTATTCCCAATTACCCTGTACAGATGTAGAGCTGGACAGTGAAGGAATCAGACAGAAAGAAAATCAACTCATTTGAAACGTGGTGCTGGAGAAGAGTATTTAGGATACCATGGACATCCAAACAAATGGGTTCTTTAATAAGTCAGACCAGAGATCTCCTTGGAAGCAAAGATAATCAAGTTGAGACTATTGTACTTTGGCCACATAATGAGAAAACACGGATCACTAGAACAAACAGTAATGCTAGGAAAGATAGAGGGTAGAAGAAAGAGAGGAAAACCACAAACGAGATGGATAGACTCAGTCGGGGGTTATGGGCAGGGGCTTGCAGGATCAGGGCAAGACACTGGAGGATAGGGATTCTTGGAGATGTCTCACCCACAGGGTGACCAACTTGAGGGCGTCTAACAACAACAACAAGAAGTTCTATCAAATAGTATGTCCAGTAGAATTTGAACAGCTACAGTCCAAAGAGTAACTTTTCCAAGTGCTGCTTTGGAATCAATATGACTTTCTTGGAAATAGGACAGGGGCAATATGAAATAAGAAATTATTCATTTATATTTAAAATATATCCATATTTAAATAAAGTATCATACCATGTGAATAGATTTCCCCACTACACTGCATACCAGTAATTCCCTCAACTCCAAAAGCCAGAGAAATGACAATAAGAGAAAAAGTTGATGAATAATTTATTTTAAAATGCATCCTGAATGTTGTCAGCTGAATTATTAAGAACCATTACATCTTCCAGGATGCAGGGCAGGACATTAAATATCCCTAGTGTTGGAGGAGCGACCACTAACTTTCTGCTGTAATACAAAGGCAGAACTGCCTTTTAAAAGGATATGGGGGCTGGCCACCTAAAAAACAGCCCCATGTTGAGTTCTTCCTACATGCTCTGTTATATCTAGATCATCGTATCTGTATTAGGGATATAGAGAAATTCATCTGGTTTCAGTGCATTTTTTACTCAAGTTCACATTTTCAAACTTTAAAAACTTAGATGCAGACTTAAAAAAAATATTTAGAAAACATAATTACACAATACAATACAAAAACAACAATAAAAAACAAGATACCATCCAATCTATTACTTCACATGTACTACAAACTTATTTAGCAACAGTAAATAATAATTGCATATTCATCTTCCATGCTTGCAAACCTTCCGTAACATAAACAGTGACAACATACGAGACTTCCATTTATCCACTCTTCTTTGATTCATATTTACATCCCTTTTTCCTGCTTATCATAGTCAAGGTATGAGTAGATGCAGACTTTTAAAAGATTCTTAAAATTCAAGAAGAACTGAGCTTAAGACTGGAAAAATTAGAAATTTGGACAAACTGAAACTGTTGGACCCCAAGCCACACGGCAAATGGTGTTGTGGGGTACAGGGTGAGTTGTTAGAGAGAAAACCAGAGGCTCTGCACTTGGCCCATACAGCCAAGCAAGATCATTGGCAGGAGTCAAGAGGGAGGGTATTTAAGGGCCTGTTGCCCCTTCATGTACCTCTTTTTGCCTGATTTGGAGAAACTAATAAATTCGCCTATTGCCTATCATGTGTCCAGACCATGCCCTGCACACATCATGAGATTTTCAGAACATGAAGGTAGTTGAGCTACACATTACAGAAAATGGAGAGGTACTTGATAGAGCCACTGTTTTATCCACAATCCTGGCTTTATTTGTCATTGTTCTTCTGCCTTCAATGAGATGTCTGATGTCTGTGACCAGCATTAGAGACTGAAGCATTAGAGACTGATCTACTGTAACAGTGAATTCTTGAAATTTTTAAATACTGGGAATTTATGTCCAACTTTGTCCGACTTTCAACTTAGGTGAACAAGTAGTGCAAAATTTCTACATGCTTTGAGGTTCAATGCAGAGCTTTAAAACTTAATTTCTACCTAGATAAGTATGCTCTTCGTGGTCTCTGTGACTCACACAAATGGGTTATACTGCACCTGCACAATAAGTGCACCACACAAGCACAGGATAACACATTTATGTGTGTTCACAGATGGCCACAAAGAACCATTCCATTTTCAAGTATGCAACCTGTCTTTATTTCTATTTCTATTATTATTATAAGCAAGCAAGCACATTTCTATACTGCTTACCTATTAGTATTAGTATTATATTAATCTTGTTACCCAAAATGATAGGGTTCCGGGGGGAGGGGGCACCCATAATTGACTTCAATGGAGGAGTTAATTTAACTCAATACGAAGCAGTGAGTGGTCTCAGGCAATTCCAAAAGCCAGGATGTCAGCTTATGTATAACAGTTCCAAACCCAGAACCCCAGACAGTAGATTCTAATAAGTTAGTTTATTTATAACAACAAGAGGAAATCAATTTTCACTCAAAGGCTCTCTCTCTCACACACACACACACACATGAACTAACAATATAAAAAGATGATAGTTGATAGCGATTTCAGAGGGTTTTAACACTTGGCAATACATTACTGGATTCAGGCACAGATTGGGGGTGGGGTGGGGGTGCAGTGGATGATTCTGGCTCAGCAGATGTCCAGGACTTTGTGCTGAGGAGTCAAACGAGAAATGGAGAGAGTGTCTGCCTGCGTTCAGTTAAGATCAAATTGGGGCTGCCCCAAACCAGTGTATTTATAGGGAGAAATGTAACCTGAGGCAGTTTCTCAGGAGTTTGAACAGATTATTCCAGGCGGAAGAATAGCCAGGTCTAGGGGAAATGGCAGGGCAATCAGTCTAGATGTCTCTCACAAAAAGGTGTAATCTCCAGAGGGAAGGTTTTTTGTTTTTTTTTGAATTCCTAGACCAGTTCTGCTGCTGGAGAGAAGGAGAAGGAGACCAGTTCCTGGGTGGCCATTTTTAAATGGATGAGAGTTGAATTTTTGAAAACTCTTGGGAGAGTGTGTTGTTGCTGGGGAAGGTGGGGGTGGAGCTTCTGTAAGTCACACTTGTGAGTCACTAGGGTGTGGAGCTACCAGTCTAGCTCTCAGAGCCTTTCTAGACCTTTCTAGTAAGTTCCAGCTGGGGTGGAGCTTCTGTGAATCACTAGGAGGTGGAGCTAGCAGTCTAGCTCTATATAACCCGTCCCAGAGCCTTTCTAGACCAGTTCATGCTGGAGAGAAGGAGGAGAGAGCAGTTCCTGGGTGGCCATTTTTAAGTGTGTGAGAGCTGAATTTTTGAAAACTCCTGGGGGAGGTGGGGGGTGGATCTGACCTAGTTAATAGAAGTATAGTGTCTAGATCAAGGGAAGTAATAGTGCCACTCTATACTGCTTTGCTCAGGCCCCACCTGGAATATTGCGTCCAGTTCTGAGCACCACAATTTAAAAAGGATGCGGAGAAACTGGAGCGTGTCAAAAGGAGGGTGACTAAAACGGTTAAGGGTCTGGAAACCATGCCCTATGAGGAATGACTTAGGGAGCTGGGGATGTTTAGCCTGGAGAAGAGAAGGTTAAGAGGTGATATGATAGCCTTGTTTAAATATTTGAAGGGATGTCATATTGAGGAAGGAGAAAGCTTGTTTTCTGCTGCTGCAGAGACTAGGACCCCGGAACAATGGATGTAAGCTACAGGAAAAGAGATTCCATCTCAACATTAGAAGAAACTTTCTGACAGTAAGGGCTGTTCAACAGTGGAACACACTCCTTTGGAGAGTGGTGGAGTTTTCTTCTTTGGATGTCTTTAAGCAGAGGCTGGATGGCCATCTGTCAGGGATGCTTTGATGGAGAGTTCCTGCATGGCAGGAGGTTGGACTGGATGGCCCTTGTGGTCTCTTCCAACTCTATGATTCTATGATTTGTCACATACCCAGTACATTGCCTTTCACCACACACCTGTGGTGCCAGCTCCAGCCTCAAAAGACCTATCCTGTCTATGTGTGCTAGCATTCCAAATTGAAGATTTCCAGATCTCCATATTTGGGTAGGCTTTTGTTCTCACATGTGGGCACCTCTGGTGGCTACATCACAAAACATACCTTTTAATATCAAGTTGATATCAAAGGTCGACTATGGGAGAAGGAGTGCTACCCCATGAACTGACATTATTTACTTGTCTCTTCCCATGGACTGAGGCAAAGAAACAGATTGATAGACAAGAGATAACATTAGTTAGAATTACATAAACAGGTAAGACATATAAAATCAATTTAAAAGAACAAACAAGACCAGTACATATTAAAATAATCAATCCATAGTTTAAATTTCATAATTTAATTTAATAACAACATGCTCCTAACCTGGCAATCTTAGTTATGCCAGCTAGGGCTTGGGGCAGTGATAATAAAAGGACAGCTGCAGAGCCACATATTAGCTAGCCTAATTTCTGAATGTTGTGACTTTTCTACTTCAGATGGCAGAATGTCTTCAGCAGTCCCTTATGAG
Source organism: Urosaurus nigricauda (assembly GCA_034509955.1). Classification (NCBI taxonomy): domain Eukaryota; kingdom Metazoa; phylum Chordata; class Lepidosauria; order Squamata; family Phrynosomatidae; genus Urosaurus; species Urosaurus nigricauda. Next base: position 111,175,372 of record JAOEGL010000002.1, on the reverse strand, counting down.
GATGAAGGACCTCTGTTCATAAAGCTGTAAACACCTGTGTCCTTCCTTCCTTCCTTCACTTCCAGGATTCCTCAGAATAGTACGTATGAAACAGAACTGTGCAGCAGCTGAAAAGACTGGAGAAGAAAGATGACCATAACTTCCAATACATTAAGCTTAGAGCTGAGGACACATTTATTTTCTCAAGTGCTTAATAGTAATTGCATTCTGTATTTCATGCACTAGGCAGTGAGTCAATAGAAACCTGCTGTTAGCTGCTTTAGTAGATAGATGTCTATTGATTCTATAGACAGAAAGACAAGAAATGGCTTTTAGAAGCTAAAACTGTGTCCAGTGATTGATTTCTCCCACCGCCCCCAGAAAATAAAATGACCATTTTCTGTTTGTCAACTATAGATAGCAACAGATTACAAAGGTCAAAAAAGAGGAGCAGCTCTTCCAAGTTATTTTGGCTTCCAGTAAATAATAGGAATGATTTTAACAATGAAAGGAAAAAGAGAAAAATAAAGAAACAGAATTTTACTTTAATTTTTTCATTTTAACTCTGTGTAAGAAAATTATTAGGAAAGCTATAGGACTGACTGGGTATGTTGGTAATTATGGCACAGACAGCAGGCATGGAAAAAGGAAATGCGTATTTAATGGTGTCTTTGCATAGGTATTTTCCAGTCTTGTGTGGTAATTGAACAGGCTACAGACACACACACTCAAACACCCACACAGAGCACTGACAAAATAATAGATGGAGTTGTTCTGGGTTGCAACTAAGGAGTTTAGCACACAGCTAAATAATTCGTTTTACCATGTCCGGTTTGAGTCCGATGCAGCCGGATATTATCATATGCATTTTGCTGCCAATGCTGCCTCTTGCCTAAAACCTGCCTAAATCCTGGCTAGAATCTTAGCTCAGATGACTGATTTGGAAGTTCCCAACTTTGCAAATCGGCTGGTTAAGCGTGTCTGGAAGCTGTGTTTCATCCATCAATGCTTGGTATCCCCCCCCCCCCTTGCAGAGTAGGATTCTGGATTATTTTCAAAATCTTTCATTGCTAGTGTTGAGGAAAGCCTTTTATTTGCAAGGCTTAATGTACACCCCTAAAATGTGACCAGGGGCATATGAAGCCAAATAACGACTGACCTTACATAATGTGGATCTTTGGCCTTATAATCTGTCCTCCATCATATTGTATTCCTTTGTCCATTGCATATAATTCCTAGGGAGAAATTTTTAAGGAGGTTAATGGAAATGAATATTTGTTTGGATGGGTTATCAGTGGAATACTTATTGGAAGATTGGAACCCGCATATTACCAGGCTAATGGCCAATTTTCTGGTGGAGGCAACAAGCTTATGGCATACATTTCATAATAATGATCTTGAAATTGTATTGTAAATGTATGTTGTATGCCTAATAAATGTTGAATGAAATGAGTGAATATTTGTTTGGATGGGTTATCAGTGGAATACTTATTGGAAGATTGGAACCCGCATATTACCAGGCTAATGGCCAATTTTCTGGTGGAGGCAACAAGCTTATGGCATACATTTCATAATAATGATCTTGAAATTGTATTGTAAATGTATGTTGTATGCCTAATAAATGTTGAATGAAATGAGTGAAATTAATCCGTCCATTCCTCTCTGCCTCCACTGCCAAGACTCTGGTCCATGCCCTGGTGGTCTCACAACTAGATTATTGTAATCTTCTTCTGACAGGGCTTCCTCTCTCTCACCTCCATTCTTTAATCTCTGTCCAGAATTCAGCTGCACATATTATCACATCTGCTCGCCATTTTGACCATGTTTCTTCTCTTTTATCCTCCCTTCATTGGCTCCCCTTTTCCTTCCACATCTAGTACAAGATTTTGTTGTTGACTTTCAAAGCTCTCCAGGGACTGACCCCTCCTTACTTGTGTGAACTTCTTTCTCCTCACACTCCTTCTCGTTCCCTCCGCTCTGGTAGTCAAGGTCTCCTGTCCCAGCCAAGGATTTCCACTGCCCTGTCCTGGATTCGTCCCTTCTCACTTGCTTCCCTTCATTCCTGGAGCTTTCTTCCCCCACATGTGCACCTCATCACTTCTCTAACCAATTTCAAAATTAAGTTAAAGATTATATTGTTTAGGGAAGCGTTCCCAGGATTGTGCCGTCTGCCCCAGGATGCCTCCTTTTAACTATGTATTAAGAAGCTGAGCCCTCCCTCCAGTCCATCTGCCTTGGTCCAGGTCTCAGAGGGAAAGAAGGACCACTGGACTTCATCCCCTTTCCCACCACCTTTCCCTTCTCTTTTTGTGTTGTCTCTTTTAGATTGTAAGCCTGAGGGCAGGGAACTGTCTAATTATAAGATTGTATGTCATTGTTTTTGCAGTATGAGTGTAACTTAATTACTTTTGTAGTTACAGGGTGTGGCCTCACCAAATGGTGGATGAGGAATATAATTTGGATCTAGTCTTTTCTTATGTAGTGTTTTGGAATATATATTGAGGTGACAATGAGGTGCACAGGAGGAGAGGCCAGTGGCTTGTAGTAGTCTGAATTTTTTGAAGTAATAAAAGTAACAAAAAAATTAGTCACTTTCATGAAATAGGAAAGCAAATAGTTACTTTAAAAAAAAACATAATTCCGGCAGTAACTAACTCCTTTTGGGGGGCACTGGGAGCTATTAGTATATTTAATTAGTAAAGTAATTTAGGAGCTTTCATAGGATTATGGGAAAGATTCCTTGTGGAAACTTTCTTATAATTACATTTTTTGCATCTTGACCCTATCCATATTATAATGGGAAATGGAATATTGCTATCTTAATCTGATGAAAAGTGAGAGCACTGTCTCTTTAATTTCTTTCACAATTAGTCTCTATTAGCTTACCACAGGATGAATTATTCAGTTTTAGAATCTAATTTATTTAGATTCCAAGATTTCATGTTTCTTACTTCCATCTGAAAGCCTGTGTTATAATTCACCAAGCTCTAAGATTTGTTTTAAATTTATGTAATTATTTAAATTTGCTGAATTTATTCAGTCTTCCAGATTGTTTGATGTTTCTTACCTACCTCTGTTGTAATTCACCAGGCTCTGGAGTTTATTTTGAATTTGTTTCTTGAGTTGATTTGGGTTTTCCAACTACCCTTCAGAAAAAAATCCACAGAAATTGAAACTTAGAAAGTTTGCCAATAAATAAATAAATAAATCTTTTCTCTTTCTTTGTACAGCTTGTCTAACCTAACCCTCAGCACAAAAACACAGACAGTTCAATATCTTGTCTTTTCTTTACAAGCATAGAAAACTTTTCAGATGCTTCACAATTCAACTTCAAGTTCCAAAGCCCTTATCTTTAGGTGCATAAAAGACAAATTTAGATAGATGAAACAAACACTCCCAGCCTTTCCACCACTATTTTTCTTGAGTCAGCAACATCCTCATGTGGATTGGCAATTTTTGCTTCCTCTAAGTTAGAATCCAACTGAGGCCCTTTGCATACCATCCTTAAAGGTTAGGTTGGGGGCAGAATCAGGGCATAGCATCCATATGATTCATGCCCTGGATCTGCCCCAGGGTTGCATGATGCTACACACAGCACTGCATGGTGCACAACATCACAGTATTCCTCTGGCATTTTATCCGCATGATGCAGCCCAAAGGAGCACTGTAAAGCTGCGGCACCATGGCTATTGCACCCTTTCCAAGGCACAAAAAGAAGTCACCTTTTTTGACTCCTTTTTACACCCTAGAAAGCCCAGATCAGGGCTGTGGCATGTGGTTTCCGTGGCCTTGATCTGGCTGGCGAAAGGTCAGCTGGAGGCCAGCCCTTCAGAGCTGTCTGTACAGCCACTATGAAACAGTTAACATTATGGAAACGTTACTAGCCCTGAGACTTCAAATTAAAGTCAGATGAATACCAAACATTATTGTGGTAAACATATATATTCCACCCAAGAACTCTAGACCTTATTCACACTCACTTTGAGATTCTTTTTATAATTTGGCTGATACCCCAGAAAATATTTATCCAAAAGCTGCCATAATTATTCTTGGGGATTTCAACACCAGAGTGGGCAATAATGATGAACATGCCACTAGGACAAATGGCATTAAGCCTGAAGATGAATATTTCTTTCTCCCTAGAAATTCTAGCAATCACGTCATCAGTTCTAATGGCATTACATTACTAGGCTCCTGTATAAACTATATTATATAATTTATATTATATAAATTTACCGCATTGCATTCTCAGAACGTTCTCAGAATGTTCTCAGAACAGTACAAAAGGGGAATAGCCACTTCCGGTCCCATCCACTCCCATTTTGTACCATTCTGAGAATGTTCTCAGAACTCAATGCGGTAATCTTAATAGAATCATCAGTTGGAGATACCCAGAGATACCACAGGAGATTTATCTTATCTCTCCTGAAGTGGCACCAGCACTATTGACTATGTTTACTTGTAGTACATGAAGTAGTTTTGTTTCCTTTTGGTGACAGTGATCATCAACCCATCAGTCTAACTATGGACATTGCATCTAGAATTTTCTTCTGGAATAGCATCTAGACTTTGTGGTAGCCTACAATCTGAAACCTTACCCCAGAACCAAAATCTTGACTTCAGTAGAACATAGGTCTGAAACACACTGCAGAAACAATCACGTTTGAGACTACTTTAACTGCCTTGGGTCAGTGCTCAGTAATCCTGGGAATTGTACTTTGTTGTGGCACCAGAGCTCTCTGATAGAGAAGGCTAAATGTCTTGCAAAACTACAGTTCTCAGAATTCCTAGTGCTGATGCAGGGCAGTTAAAGCAGTCCCAAACTGGATTATTTCTGCAGTCTGTTTCAGACCATAGTGAAGCAAACTTATTGCTCGAAGTATTTCCTCTTTACTAACTTCTAATCCATGCATAGAATGGTAGATTATATCTGTATCACCAGAATCTCACCAGATTTCAAAGATCTTTGGATCTCTGTTAAATTTCAAAATAGAGACACCAATTTTACAAAACCAAAATTCTTAAGTGTAAACCTGTGGTTTGACAAGGAATATCCATCTAAAAAGATTACATTGATGAGCAAAACAACTGAAAGCAATTCATTCCATTTATAACCTAAGCACAGTGGTAAGTGCTAAAAAGGAACATAAAATTCTTCACAAAAAGACAAAAACCAACAACAATCCACCCTTGTTTTGGAACCAAATATGGACAGAGGTAATGCAAGCTCTGGAATTTAAAAGAGTAAAAAATGTTTTTAGTACATTGTAAACACTGGCATGAAACCACATGGAATTACTTCAGATCCGATTATAACACGTGACACATGGCCGAAGCATTTCTACACTATCTTTAATATGCGTAAGAATGACAGTAAAGAATATGTATTAAGTTATGGACAAAGCTCATTAGATCCTTGGCTATTAATCCAAATAGATGAAATAACAGACATAATAACTTTCTTACCATGGAGCTAAGCTACTAGAGAAGATGGGATTTGTGGGGAAGTGCTGAAGAAAAATATAAGGTGATAGGCACCTCTATTCTGCTAAATCTTTAACCATATTAATGAGACTAGTATTATCCCTAAGAGGCAGAATGAAAGTATTGCTGTTTCCATACATAATCACAACCATCAAACTATAGCCTAATTAGTTTGATTGATATTGTAGTGAAGGGTTATGTCAGACATCTCTTAGCTAAACTCAAACAGTAGGCAACAGAAAACATATTTAATGAGGAATAGTCTAGATTCAGGAGAGGCTATTTTTCCCTTGATAACTGTTTTGCTTTTAACCATCTGGTCACTAAATGCTGACTTCAGTGAAGAGGAAATCTTTATGCTGTCTTTTTAAATCTAATAGCTGCCTTTGACATCATTGATGATGCTATACACTGAAACATATTGAAAGATGAGAACTCATACAGAAGGGTCATATGTTGATATATATACAAACTAATAGCGGTATAAAAGAAGGTTGTGTCCTAGCCCCCATTTCTCTTCCACTTATATGTGAATGACATAGTTCAGCATGTGAGAGATGAAAACTTTTTTCCTCCAGATATCTGCAGGAGAAAGATATCCTTGCTTACGAGGGATAAAGTTTTAATTATCACCTTTAAAAAAAATTGACGGAAGGTTTGTCTTGATTTGTAATTGTTAATTTATCTCTACATAGTCATCATCCAGATTGACACATTTTTTCCAGCATTTCTCAACCCTCCGAATACCATTATTGTAGAAGACTGCAGATTGCGCCTTATGAGGATTTTACACTTTAGTCACTTCTGGTGCAGCCTGTCACAGAAATAAAGGATGCAATGAGCTGATTTTCTCAATATCATGCACTTAGGGACCAATTGTGACACTGACAAAATTTCATCAATATACCATAATAACTTCCAGGTGATAAATATTACTTTACGATACTCGCTCATAAGTTTGTGCAATCTGCAAACTTCTACAATATCAGGTATCCAGAGGGTCAAGAAACGCTGGGAAAAATGTGCAAATCTGGATGGTGACTACATAGGAATAAGTTTATCTTATTTCTACAAATCAAAACAAATTTTCTATGAAATTTTTAAAAGGTGATAATTAAAACTTTAGGATAGCCTCTCGTATGTAAGCAGATGATATGGTTCTTCTTTCCTATACCCAAAATAGGCTGACCCTGCTGACCACACTTCCTGCTTCCAGGGTGGCCTGCATGTGCATGCCACATCTGCACAGCACAGCATCAAACCACACTTCTGGGTTGTTGTTTTTTGTCAACCCCCCCCCCCCCACACACACACAGACATGTACACCATTGCACAAACACACTGCTGGTGACTATCTGCTGCCTAGATGCCATCCCATTGAATGGCTTCCTCCTTTGATCATGCACACAGTTGCACCTACATACCTCCACCAATGCACTGGCAATGCAAAACCATGTCCCTCTACATGCCCCCTTCACCCTATGCCCTGTGTTGGACTGTCTGGTTTGTGTATATTTATATCCATTGGAGGTGTCACACTTTCATTTTTTTTGCATTGGCACCCAGACCATTTGAATACAGCAGCTCCATCTTTTTAAATGTGCACCTGCACCTGCACATTTATATGCAGTATAGGGTTAGGATAGAGCGCAGTTGTCCATTGTCAACAGAAATTAGGAAACAAATCTCCAGTTCTTTACAAGTTAAAGATTCTTGACTAGCAAGTTGCAAGATCACATTCTTACTCTACAGTAAAGATCCCACTATGCTTAGAAGGACCACAACTTTTTTATTGGCCTTATCTGTTGTCAACCAAATAAGGAGACAGAACAGAAAGACCATGGACCCAAATATGAAGCAGATTCAAATGAAACAGAATGAACTATGTATTGCCACAATGACTGGCACATAAGTGATACCCAAACTTAAGAAGGTTTTAATACTTAATCTGATTTTAATATCACACCTAATGCAATATTTTAATGTGTTATCTATTCATTATTTTTCCATGATACCTATACTTTTTGTAACATGGTCATGTACAATAAATGTGAATTGAACTGGAAAAAAATCTAATTAAATAAAAAAAATACTTCCAAGCTCTGCCACTGAACACAGCCAAGGAAGTAGAAGGCCCACAGCTTTAGTGGAAGAAGCTAGCTGTTCAACAGCAGAGGAAGAAGAGTGACTGGAGTGCATTTGTAGATGCCATAACATAACACCCTGGGGTGTTTATTGGCACAACCTGAGGCCTGTGATATTATTAACCTGGACCCATACTAAACCCTATACTTTACTGTTCAGTTTTTTCTACACAATTTACTCTGGCTTTTCACCAGTTTAGTCATCTACAGCTCTTCCACACTGCATTAATAAAGAAATTTAGCACCACTTTAACTGTCATAGCTACATTCTGTGGAATCCTGGAATTTGTAGTTTGGTGATGTATTCTGCCTGGTCTGTCAGAGAGTCTGGTGCCTCCCCAACTACAAATCCTAGGATTCTGAATGATAGAGTAATGGAAGTTAAAGTGGTGTCAAACTGCTTTATTTCTGCACATGGAGAACAATACAGAAAACAATATAGAAAACTATTGCAGTGATGGAATGATTACTTTATGTAGATCCTCCACTAATCCCTCAGCCCAAAAGTAACAAAAGATAGCAATTCCATTTTGGACTCATTTCTTTGGAATCGTCCCACTTCCCAGCCCCCCCTCCCCCCCCCCCGGTACTTTCTACCTGGACAGGAGCCATTTACACCTTTCCTAGCATCACTCACACTTCACTTGATAATCTTTCTGGCTCTGCTGAAAGTATATTCAGATTAACAGAAATGCAAGGAAATGCACTCCATGCTTATTACTTTAACTTGCTTCTGATGCCAGCAATTGATTTATAAGTCTTTGTGGGCAAGGCATCTGTATCAGGACATCTAAGTATCATTTTTCTTTTCCCCTCCCTTCCAAATGTCTAGTAAGAGTGCTGAATGTACTTTTTCCAGCCCTTTAGAAACAACCAATTTTGAGCTGAACAGCACCTGGTGAAATCTCATACCATCACTAAATTGATTGGAAAAGAGCTTCACGTCAAAACCACGAATACGGTTTACTAGTTTTTCATATTTACACACCAGTGGAAGGAAAGCAGAGGTGGGGAGAACTGTGTAGATACAGGAAAGAGGTAATGAAGACTCGGCATTTGATTTGTTTCCTCAATAATCAAAGATTTCGTTGGAACCTATATTTGTATGCCTCATAAAATAAAGTGAGAGTGCTGTGCAACTAACTCAAAAGGGAATGCTTGCCTTGGAGATGGTGCATATTAAGAGGCACCTGCATGGGACTGAAGACATGACTTGGAGGAGCATGAAACTGGCATGCCGCTCAGAAAGTTACCTGCTGGCTGCAGGTTGGGTTGCCTTCTTTCATTTTCTGAATTTTTGACACCATTTTCTAAGTAGGGATGTTTTGTTGCTGTTGTGTGCCTTCAAGTACTTTCCAACTCATGGCAACTCCAAGGCAAAGGTTTAGGCAGAGTCTGCCATGGTCAAGTTGAGACTGCCATGGTCGCCTTAGTTGATGATCTCCATCTGGACATTGATGGGGGAAGTGTGACCCTCTCAGCATTCAGTGGACATCTCACCAGCATTCGATACCATAGACCATAGTATCCTTCTAGAATGCCTGAGGGAGTTAGGAATTAGGGGCATTGTGCTCCAGTGGCTCCATTCCTACCTCTCAGGCAGATTCCAGATGGTGATGGTGGAGGACACTTACTCTTCCAAAAAAGAGCTGACATCTGGCATCCCTCAGGGTGCCATTCTGTACCCCATGCTGTTTAACATTTACATGAAGCCACTGGGTGAGATCATCTGGAGACATGGAGCGCAGTGTCACCAGTATGCTGATGACACCCAAATCTATTTTTCTATGTCTCTGACTGCTGCAGTGACTAGGGATAGCATCTGTCCTCTGGATGCCTGTCTTGGGTCGGTAATGGGCTGGATGAGGGAAAACAAACTCAGGTTGAATCCGGAGAAAATGGAGGTATTTGTGATAGGTACCCCAAGTCCGGAGATAGAGATTTGTCATCTAGTCCTGGATGGGGTCACACTTCCCCTAAAGGACGAAGTTCGCAGTTTAGGAGTACTCCTGGACCCGTCTCTGCAGTTGTCATCTCAAATAGATGTGACGGCCACGAGTGCTTGGTATCAACTTCAGTGGATACATCAACTGCATCCCTACCTGGATTGAAAGGACCTTGAAGCAGTGGTACATGCACTGGTAATCTCTTGTTTAGATTTCTGTAATGCATTCTACTTGGAGCTACCCTTGTACCAAGTTCAGAGCTACCCTTGTACCAAGTTCAGAAGCTTGAATTGGTTCAAAACGCGGCGGCCAGATTGGTCACCAGACACCTCTTCACTGGCTGCCCATTAGATTTTGGGCACAATACAAGGTGTTGGTTATCACCTTTAAAGCCCTACATGGCTTGGGCCTGAGTTACTTGCAGGAACGCCTCTCCCTACACAATCTGTCTGGCACACTCAGAACATCTGGGAAGTATTTACTCGAACATCACAATACTAGGTTAATAAAAACTTCCAATAGGGCATTCACTGCCGCAGTTCCAAAATTATGGAATAGCCTAACAGAAGAGATCTGTCTTATCACTTATCTAGAGGACTTTAAGAAGACACTCAAGACAGATCTCTTCTGGTTGGCTTATCCACCAGACTCCATATAAAAGTTTATGACGAATGCTCCACTCTTGATTATGATTGCTTGTTATTTGATGATTTGCTATTTTAGAGAACTAATAGGAATGTTGGTAATTTCGTTTAATTGATTTTATTTTGCTCTGTTTTATACTATTTTATTGATGTAATCCCGCCTCGATCCGTGGGAGAGATGAGAAATATAAATAAAGTTTCTTCTTCTTCTTCTTCTTCTTCTTCTTATTATTATTATTATTATTATTATTCCTCTGAGGCTGAGAGAATGTCACTTGCCAAAGGTTACCTAATGGGTTTCCATGGGCAAGTGAGGATTCAAACCCTTCTCTGCAGAGTCATAATCCAACACTCAGGCCTGATACTATCTGCAGTTTGGGACATACTTTGTGAATGGAAAAGTGAACTTTTTAATGTTCAGTGCAGAAAACATTTTTGTGTAGAAAAAAAATGTGCAGAAAACAAGTCTCTTGCAGAGCAAACAGCATTTGATGTGAAGAAATTTGATTTTCTGTGCAAGAAAACTGTTATAATTGACCCTTGTATCCATGGATTCCTTAACCACTGATTCCATGGTTTTAAAATATTTTTAAAAAAATATAAATTCCAATGAACAAACCTTGGTTTTGCCATTTTATATAAGAAACACAATTTTACTGCACCATTTTATTTCTTAGGACTTTAGCATCCATGGATTTTGGTATCCACTGAGGGTCATAGCACCAAATGCCAGAGGATACCAGACACCCAATGTATTTGTGCAGAAAATGCCATTGTCTTTATGGGGTGGGTGGGGAACCATGTGTATTTTCTGCACAGAACAGGACCTGAACTGCAAATATTACCTGTTTAGGATTTACCTTGTCAGGGTTTCCCAAGACATGAGAAACCAACTTTTCTACCATTTTTTCTTTTCTTTCCCTAGGTGGAAGACATTTTTACAAAAGCCCTGGAATTTTTGTCCATCCTGCAGTTGTTTTAAAGATCCAAGATCACTCTTAGAAGAAAGAAAGTGGGAAAGGACCTTCATTTGTTGAGCTTGGGGGAAATCAATGGCCTGTGAGGAATCAGAAAAAAAATATTGTGTGTCCCCTTCCCCTTTTTAAGTTGCTACAATCAGTCTAAATACCCAAAAGGCACCAGATCCCACTTGATCTTGGAAGCAAATCAGGGTCAGCCCTGGTTAGAACTTGGGTGGAAGACTGTATTTCAGAGGAAGGCACTGGCAAAACCAGCTTTGATTGTTCCCTGCCTAAGAAAACCCTGTGAAAATCATGGGGTCCCCAAAAGCTGACAGGTAACTTGAAGCTACATGCAAACATAAACTCAATCACACTCACACATTCAACCTAAATGCAATATCCATGTTAAGAAAACAGTTTTTATGGGTCCTAGTAAGCAGGATACTTTATTGATTTGACATTTTTAGAAATGTATTTTCATCCATAAAATATCCTATATAATTCAGTCATAAGTTACTGGGTTTGATGTTAAAATGATGGAGTCTCTTTGTACAGCCATGCAATACTAATGCCTCCTTCTGACCTTAAAGTCTGTGAATTCAATTATTGATATCAAATATGCTGTCTTGGTGGTTGGGAGCACCTTCTGCCTCTGAAAACACTGTGATGGATAAGATAAAGAGCACAGTGCTGAGGTTTTTGCTTTAAATTTAAATTTGCTCCTTAGTAGGAATGATGAGCAATAGATTGGCCAAACATAGCTCTCTCAATCCTCAAATTGCTTTTGCTTGGTCTCATGCAGAAAATGCTAAATAAATACATCAAAATAAACTACTCTGGCACAAGTTCAAAGTAACGTTTATGGATGGTTGTGGGTATAGTACAGATGTGGCAGACAAGTCTAACAAAATTTGTCAGGAAGTGTCAAGATGTAAATTGGGAGCAATTAGTGAGAGAGGAGGAGGTTGTACATGAAAGAGAAATTAGATGCCAAGTTTTAAGCATATGAGAAAAGTAAATACCCATAGTTTCCCATGAGAAATTTATTTGGGACTATCTAAGCATGCCAGAGACTCAGAGAACAAAGAAATATATACACCAATATACACCTTTCAAAAGAAATCTATACACCAAACTGTGTTGCCGAGAATTATCTTGAGGCAAGCCATTTAGTATGTGAGTATGGGTGTCTACTTAATAAGCTACAAATGTGGTTGTGTTTATAAGGGCTGGTACAGACTGTCCCTTCAGGGGTGGCCTGCACCCGCCCCTTTTCGTGGAGGATTGGGGCTAGGGCAACCGCAGCGGCAGCCCTAAGGCCCAATCTGCCACTTTTCCCGGCCATGGATAAGCAGTAAAATGCCGCTTCTCCATTGTCTGGAAAGGCTGTTCATGGGGCTTCATGCCCCCAGACACCCCGACAGGTGCAGCCACGGGAAAAAGCAGCCACTGGCATTGTGCTCATGGCAATCTGGCTGCTGCAACTCATGCGACAGTGATGCCTGTTGTAGCGCCACAACAAAAAGGAGCTGCCTAGAGCAGCTCCTTTGTTGTGGCGCCACAATCAGGAAGTAGCGCCCTTGTGGTGCAACTTCCTCTGTGCCCCGTTTGGGTGCTAAGAGCCAGTGCCAGCGTCATGGTGTGCCCCGTGTGTATGGGAGGCCGCCATGATGCTGACGAAGTCATGCATTAGAATTCCAGAGCATGTAGCTGCTACGTGCTTTGGAACCCTAGAATCGCAGCAGCCACGGTGCTTCTTGCTGGTCTGTACCGGCCCTATAACACCTTGCCAAGGAGAGAGGCCCTGCTGTCCTGGATGAGCTGCAGATGTATTGTTTCAGTGTTATCCTGCCCATTGGGGAAAATAAAGCCAAATAGCTACCATACCAAGGACCAAATTAAGAACCCAAAAGATTAAGGACCGAAAGAACTAATTTAATATGAAATCACCAGAATAACTAGGAAAATAAGATCCAACAACACATTGGCTGACATATATGCAACTAAAAGAAAGATACAAAATGGATGCAAACTTGGAAGGATCTGAAGAGGAAAGAAATTCTCTAGGTAAAATATTTCTCAATAAAGAAGGGGAAAAACAACTAAAAAACCCTACAAATTACTACTTGAAAAAGAGTTAGAACAAAACAAATTCAAAACACAGTGATAAAATGGGCCCAAGACATAGGCAAAGAGATTGATTTGGCTAGTAGGGCATATTCAAAGAACAAGACTCATGCATTCACAAGATGCCAGGACCTAAAGGAAAAGTACTTTAACATAACACAAGGATAGTGTCTAACCCTCTTAAAAATGTCCAAGATTTACAAAACAAGACAAAACAAAGCTGGAAATGCCAACAGGTGGTAAGATAATTCCACATGTGGTGGAACTGTCCTAATGTTTAAAAAAATGAGGCAAGAATGATACACACAATAATCAGCAGGATACTGAAAATGAACTACTAGTTGAAACCTCATCTGTCTGTTTAATATGGTAAACAAAATTCCAAAACTGAAAAAATACTGAAAACTAATCTTATATATGGTAACCTCACCTAGGATATTACTAGCTCAGAACTGAAAAATTGCAAAAATCCTATTGATAGGTGATTGGTCATTTAAATTACTTGGTATGATTGAATTAGATAAATTAACCTATCATTTAAACTCTAAGGATGTAAAAAAATTGAGAAACAATGAGTTCCAATAGCAGAATATTGTAAAAATAAATAGAACCTCCAACATCTGCCAGTGAAGACCGGCTGAGTGAGTGTTTGTTTGCCCTCCTCCACCTGCGCTCCTCCCATGCCTTGGCTCCTGGACTTAAGGAGGAGGAATGGCCCTCTTTCCCTCCCCTCCAACATTTGCCAGTGAAGACTGGCTGAGTGAGTGTTTTTTTGCTCTCCTTCTACCTGGGCTACTCCCATGCCTTGGCTCCTGGACTTAAGGAGGAGTTTTGTCTCCCCCCCCCCTTTTTTTTTTTTAAGATTGGGTATAGTTCACATTGTTTCTAGGATTAGGATGCGGGGTTGAGAACGGAGATTATTTTCTCCTTACTTGTTTCTGTATGTTAATTGTTATGCACTTTGCTCTGTTAATTTTATTTTTTGTTATAATTACTATGTATTTTTTGTTGTTGCTATAACTGTTATGTATTTTTGCTTTGTTAATGGTTATGTATTTTGCTTTTCTAATTTTACTGTTACTAAAATTACTATGCATTTTCGTTGCTATAATTATGTTGCTATAAAGCATTTTTTAGTTATTGTTAATTGCTATCTGATTTTATTGTTATTGCTTAATGCATTGCCATTTGTTTTTTAATTCATGTATACTACTATTGTGTATATAATCCCCTATGTTGTAAGCCACCCGGATTCCCAGTTGATTGGGCAGCATATTATTATTATAATTATTATTATTGACAGTTTAAGAGGTGAAGCAAAACTAGGATGAATTTAGTTTAAGAATTATGTAAATACGTTTGAAATACAAAAATAGGATAATAAATCAGAACACAAAAACAAATCAAATCTTAGGAAGCCAGGTACAAAGGAAATCAAGGTTTGATGTAAAGATTGGATTGTACAGTATTGGATGTTTGGACGGAATGTTTGTAATTATCTATATATGTATATTTGTTTTGTTTTAACCAATGTGATATTTGTTGTTTTATTCTGAATTATTTTTTTTTTTAAGAAAAGCAATAGCAATAGCATTAGCATTTACATTTCTATACCAATTCATTGTGCACTCAGGACTCTCTAAGTGGTTTACAATCTGTAAGCCAATTGGCCCCAACAACCTGGGTACTCGTTTTACTGACCCTCGAAAGATGGAAGGTTGAGTCAACCTTGGAGCCCTAGGGTTGAACTCAGAACATTATGGCCACAGTACCACCATTAAAATGAGAAACAAGCATGAGACAAATTATACTGGCTCTTTGTTGTGCCTCCCCCTGAGACAGGAGCAGCAAAAGAGTGTTTGGGAAGGGGCTCAGCACTTCTGCAGTTCATGTTGTGCTGCCTCAGCCGTTCTCTCTGAACAATCACCCCAGGGGGAAAAACCACTGGTCTGAAGCTGGAAGTGGAGCCTACCATTCCCTCTGTGTGAAAGACACCCAAGTCTGCTCAGAGACAGCCCTGATTCCTAGAAACCTGGGCCTGGATTCTGACTACTCTTTTCTGTGTCCTTTTGTCTATCTTGGTTTTCTTGGCTGTTGACTGATTCTTCATCTTCTTGATCTATGGGCTGCTAAGTACTTGTGCAGCTTCTCTCCTCTATCAATGAATTATGCCACCAATATGTTTTAAATTTCCATCACACTCTTAAAAACCACAGTTTTGAGAGGCAGCATTGGATCAGAAACTTGCATGGATGGTTAAACCTTTCCCTTTGCACCATGCTTGTTTAAAAAACTGCCTCAGGCTACTCCTTGCTCCCAATGGTCTCATTTGGTGTGAAATCACTTTTGCGGGTGAATAACAGATATTAGGGTGACCCTGGAACAGAAAGCGTGGTTACCCCCCCCCCCCCGACACTACCATGTTCATCTGGAGCAGGCCTGCACAACATGTGGCCCATGTGCCACCTGCAGCCTGCTAAAGAATTTCAGACAGCCCACTTGGATGTGGAACGGCTTCAAAGATCCTTTTCTGCTTGGCCTCCTCCTGAGAAGAAGACCATGTGGTGGTGGAGGAGGAAGAATGCTTTCCTGCAAGTCACTTCTGCCACCTGGCTTTCTCCTGAGGAGAGTGCTGGGCAGATAAGGAGGAGAATGGAATGAATGTCAATCAATTCTAATTAATATTATTAATTAATATTTAATTAACACCTAGCTATAGCCTGAAGAAGTTTAGCCTATTTTAATGTTGGCCCCTACCTACTGCCTAGTTGTGCAGATCTGATCTGGGGAATGTCCCAGCATGTCTCTAGCATTTTAATGAGAGGGAAACTTACAAGAAATGAACAGACGAAGAGAAGCTTGACACTACTTTTGGTTTGCAGACATTCTCCAGCCTCTAGAAAAGCTCCTCTGTTTGATAATTTTCTAATATCCTCTTGTGCAAGTGTTGCCTATTTGTCTACTTTCTTCCCCTGTCTGTCACTTCACCTCACTTGCTCCTGGAGATGTTGTTGCTAAGCCAAGCAGATTCTGCTTTGTTGTATGGTGACAGTATAACCAGTGATGTTCTGCATAGATCACTATAAATGAAGAGACTGGAAACAAAGAAAGTGATAGGAAAGAAAGACACAAAGGAAATAAGTTTCGCAGCCCCAAAGTAACAAATTGATGTTTTTTCAACAACCAATTAAAATTGCCCTGATTGATCTACCCTTTAGTGGTTTTCTTGCTGGAAGTGATGCAATATCTCATCAGCTCTCAGGCCTCTTGTTGGATTACCCTTAATGCTAAAAATTAAGAAATAATGACCATGGAAGAGCTACAATAATTAATCCTAAACAACAGGAAAATTGAAATAGCCAGGAGTTCCTATACCTTAGGTCAAATATAGACAGAACAGAGACGGGTGGCACAGTGGTTAAATGCCTGTACTGCAGCCACTCACTCAAAACCATAAGGTGGCAAGTTCAAGACCAGCAAAGGGCTCAAGCTCGACTCAGGCTTGCATCCTTCCAAGGTCGCTAAAATGAGTACCCGGATTGGTTGGGGGGCAAATAGCTTACAGTTGTAAACCACTTAGACACTCCTTAAGGGTATGAAGCGATATATAAATGAAGCTGTTTGTTTGTTTGTTTGTAATCAAGAAACCAGTAGATTAGAAAGAACTAGGCAATATCTGAAAGGGTAAAGACACAGTTCTGAGTACTCAAGTGAGTATAGCCCAAGCATTGTCTTCCCCATCACCATGTATAGATGCAAGAGCTGGACAGTAAAGAAAATGGATAGGAAGAAAATAAACTCATTTGAGATGTGGTGCTGGAGAAGAGTGCTGAGAATACTGTGGACAGCCAAAAAGACAAACAAATGGGTCCTTGAACAGATCAAGCCTGAACTCTCCCTGGAAGTCAGGATGACTAAATTGAGGCTGTCGTACTTTGGCCACATCATGAAAAGTCATGAAGCATTAGAAACTTGAAGTCATCGAAAGAAATCTGAATCTGAAGTTATAATATTTAAGAGAGACAATCACAAGATAGCCATACTATATAAACTATTACTTAAATGGAATGTGGAAGAGGAGGTAGCGAAGAACTCAATGATTAAGTGGGGACAAAACACCAGACATCCTTTACATGTAGAACATTGGGAATCCACTTGGAAGAAAAAATTGAAATGTAATCTTTGTTTTGATTAAAAGAAAATGATTGTAAAAAGTAATACAGGTAATATATGGTACCTGGGAAACTATCCAAAATGTATAAGGACGAAGACAACAAATGCTGGAAGTATCAAGATAGCCATGGAACATTCTACCACATGTGATGGCAGTGTCCTCAAGCAAAGAGATACTAGTCTAAGATACAGACACTGATTTTCAGTATACTTAAAATTAAATTTCCCATGGACCAAGAATTCTATTTAATACATATCTTACATGACAAAGCTATGAAGGAGTACTGGAGAATTTTGATGCATATGGTGACTGCAGCAAGAATCATCTGTGTAAAATGGAAAGGAAAGGAAGCACCAACACCAGAAAACTGGCTTATGAAACTTTATGAAATGGTGGATCTAGATAAATGATACTGAATAAGGATAAAACATTATCCAGATACAAAGAAAATTGGAAAGACTTGAAAAAATTCTGCAGAGAGTTATCAGTACCTGCATCAGCCTGAAATATACTCATTTTACTTGTTTAGTTCATTTCACTATATATACACCCCAACCCACATTACACATACATTATAAACATACACTGGATATGCATAGATTACTATTTGAGCCATGCATCTAATATAGGAGATAAATCTGTTTAATAACTCCCTTAGTGTCAAGAATTATCTACTCTCTTTGTTTACTTACTACCTCTGCATAAGGTATAATCTTGAAAAAAATATTTGTATTGCTATTATTATGAGGGTATGATTAAGCTTATAGAAAATACTGTGACAGAACTGAAGGAAAACTGATTGGAAGGAACTGAATAAAGAAAGGGGAATATTTAAGATCATAGTAAGGCCATCACTGGAGGGGAGGGGAGCCAAATAATGATTGATTAACTTGGAAGATGATATAACATAGAATTTGAAGGATAGATATTATTAATTCAGCATTGTTACTGTCTTGATGTTCCTATGTATTTTGTTTTAATTTAATTTTTTTCAGAAGAAGAGACTTGAATCTGAATTTCCTAGATCTCAGCCCGCAGCCGTGTCACTAGGGTTGATGTTGCCCTGTAGCATCACTGGGAGGGTGCGGGGTGTGTGGACCACACTGGGTAACACCCCGGAAGGGGGGGAATGACGCCACAGAAGGTGGGGTAACACCCAGTTGGCCCCCTGCCCCCACAGGTGCTGCCCAGGCCTGCATGGGTGCTCCTCAGGGGCTGTGCTTCCATGGGCCCGCATTGCTGCAGCCGCACAAGTGCCCTTTCGGCCTACACAGGTGTGCTTCTAACCACAATGTGCCCTTTTAGCTCACACAGCCACTCCCATGTGCTTCCTACAACCGGAAGTCTCACCAGAAGTCCTGCCTCTGGAAGTCCTGCCTCCCCACCAGGTGACACCCAGTGCGGGATCACCACAGGTGTCACCCAATGTAGTAACTCATGCTATCACCTCCAGGCTGTCTGGCACACACACCAGCCACCTTCCTCTACCAGCAAGGCCACTTCTGCCATGGTGGGGTTGGGGATGGTCTGCTGCTGCCATCAATTATTTTTTTGTTAGTTGCAGCAGACTACCAGGAGAGACAGGGAAGAAAGCAGCCATGCAGCTGCTGATCCTCTTGACACTTTGATTAGGTTACGGGTTTGTTCTAGTGGAAAATTGTCTTGGAAATCTGAAACTTTCACCTCACTGGACCTCCATCTTAATATCTCTTTGTCACCTTGATAAGAAACAAAATGGAATGAAATTGGCCTACAGATATCTTCTTTTTGTTTTTCTTAATTTTTTGTAGGACTCTAGCTTTCTGTTTATTTTTTTAAATGTTATATTTCACAAAATACAAACTCAACAAACATCATTTCCATGTATCAATTAATCATATAAAATTTTACAATATATATAATCCTTTCCCCCTCACCCCTCCCCATTACAATCAATATAATACAATCATTGTTGGTTCATCCTTTGAATTTGAACTAAACTATATCTACAGTCTAGTTTTTAGACGTACATTTAATCCTGGGTTTGCAGTCTCAAAGCACTAGCAATTCTTCATCAGCGGAAATGATTGTGACATCTGTTTTGTGTACACATCACAGACCTTGTTTTCTCCTTCTGTACTTGCAGATATATGTGTATTTTTTCACACCTTTTTAAAAAATCTATCCCAATGTAATTTATGATACTTTGAAATGGTTTGGCCTTGAATGACCCATTAAAACCCATTACTTTTACATAAGGCCCGCCCCATAGCAATGACCAAAATTTAGAGCATTGGTATGTTAATCTTAACATAAAATGTTTCTCCCTGGTGCTCAGAGAAGAAATTCCATTTTTGGACACCCCTATGAAGGTTGTATTGATAAGCAGCTGTACTTCAATATATATCACTCTACCACTGCAGCTTTTGAACACATATCTGTACCAGAAGTAGGAATGGTGATATGGCAAACAGTAAGAGCAATCTTTAGAAGCAAATGTAGAGGTTATACAAGAACTAGCTGTTCAGTTTCTGATGATTATCTGAAGCCTTTTAAGATTTAGTGAAAAGTCAAAGAATCCGATAGAGAAAATGTAATTCCAGGAGTGGGTGATATTTCTAGCTCATATTGCTTAACAAACATAAATAGAGAAGTTGATTTTCTTTCTTTTAAAAAAATCCTCTTATATACTTTTTCTAATGCAACATGCATAATCAGACAATACTCAAGTTAATTTTCTATAGATTTCCTGTTTTGCTTAGTACTTTCCATGTAGCTTTTGTACCTGTTAGGCTGGCTTTCCTTCCACCTTTCCCTCTCACAAAGATCAGTAAGTGGCTTGACTTTAATTGCCATACTAATTCTTTGTCTTTTTGGCTAGGGTATAAGACTTTACATTTTCTCAATATATTGAAACAACTATCAATTTCTGTAAACTACCGTGCCTTGGTGTTTGAAGAGCAGCTTCTCAGCTTTCTGGTTTAATTGGATTTTGTCTCTTTAGGTGTGTGGTATGGCATTTACTAACTTATGCAGAAAACTCAGACTTTGGTTAACATCAGCCATAACGTCAGTGTAATAAGAGAAGTAAGCTTGCTTCTTGAATAAAGGAATTTTGTTTTTACAAAGCTGTGTCACTGATGCATTGAAGCTGATTCTGGCATAGAACCCCGACAACATCCAACCCTCTTGAGCTGTCACCTGGAATAGGAAATTCTTGGCTTGGTATTAAATGTACTGTCTTTCCATCTTTCAGCCCTGTGATAGGGCATATTTTATCACACTAGGGGGCAAACAGGATTTAAACGAGAGTTAAACAAGAGTTAAACAGGAAACGTCCTGTGATAAACATAGGGCATTTCCTGTTTAACTCTCGTTTAAATCCTGTTTGCCCCCTAGTGTGATAAAGCAGATAGTCAGAGAGGTGTCAGAAAACAAATTGTATTACAAAACCACAGCCAGAATAACATATACCAAGCAAAGATGATGACTGATGTTCATTCAAGATTTCAGCCCAAACAGGAAGTCTTTTCTAGCCCTTTCTATCTAGGTGGGACCAAAGACCAGTCAAGCTGAATAAAGTTAATCCAAATTCTAAGGTCCAAAACTCATTGCAGAAATCATCCGGTTTGATACCACTTTAACCCTGGCTCAATGCTGGGGAGTTCTGGGAACTGTAGTTTTGTGAGACATTGAGCCATCTCTGTCAGAGAGACCTCTAGTGCCACAACAAACTATAGTTTCCAGGATTCCCCAGCACTGAGCCAGGGCAGTTAAAGCAGTCTCAAACTGGATTATTTCTGCAGTGTGTTCTGGATCTAAGTATACAATTGGCCATCCTTATCCAAGGATTTTTTATACACGGATTTGAGCATACATGGCTTTAAAATATTCCCAAAAATATAAATTCCAAATAGCAAACCTTGATTTTTCCATTTTATATATGGGACACCATTTTGTTATACCATTATATTTAATGGAACTTGAGAATACACAGATTTTGTTATCCACAGAGGATTCTGGAACCAAACCCTAGCGGATAACAAGGGCCCACTGTACTTTGCTGTCTTGGGCCAAGAAGGGTAACTTTTTCAGATGCCGTTGAACTAGGAAGCAGAGTAAAGACAGTCATAGTCCAGTAACATCTTCTGGACCATAGTTGTCCAATCTGGCTTAGGAAGATGATCCAATTTTAATTATCTAACTCAGAAGGAGAAGATGCACACAAAGCTAAAGAGTTCAGATTCTTCTCATGTTTCAATTTTGTGCTTTTACTAACATGTTTCCTGAACTATCTTGCTTTGAAGCTCATAGGAGAAGTGGTAGCAATCAGATCCAAATAAGGTCACATCAGAAATATTGCTTCCAATAAGGTCAGGGTGGGTAACTTCTCAGACAGGATCACACCAGGTAAAATCAGTTTCAGGAGGATGTAACATGTTGGCAAGACACACCCAGCTCCACATTCCAATTTTATCTGGACCGGAGAAGCTTCCCAGTGAGCTCTGCTGGTTGTAACTCTTTACCAGTAGTAAGTAAGATGGGGATGATAGGAAAATGTTGAAGGGTTATGAAGGCTGGCAAAGCCTGTTCTTCAGCTGGTTCCACTTCCCTGCAAGAGCCTAAATAACCCATACCTGGCTCTGAAACTGTAGGCTTCCATTGCTTGGAACAGAAGGAAACACTACTAGGGATTCATCTTGGTGAGTCTGAGAGAGGTGGAAAGGCAATCTACTCAGCCTGGGAGTGCCCAGTTAGAGAAGGTCCAGCCATGAGTGTAGCAGCCTGCCTCTTTTCCTCATCCAGCTCTTTCTTGGTGTAGTGCATAAGGATGAGCTTTGGAAAGTCTTCATGACACTGTTGTTGTTGTTGTTGTTGTTGTGTGCCATGCCTTCAAGTTATTTCCAGCTTATGGTGATCTTTATCAGATGGGAGGAATTTCTCTCTATTTCAAATGGAGCCAATTCGAGTTCACATAAATTGGCTAGTTTAGTGAATTTACGTGAATTCTAATTGCTTTCGGAATACGTTCAGAATGACTTCCCATTGCCCAAAGTTGCATGAGATACTCTAATATGCAATAACATAAAACCCATGATTGTATTTGGAATGACTTCCCTTTTGCCTGAAATTGCATGAGATACACTCATACGCAATAATGTAAAACCCCATGATTGCATTCGGATTGCCATTGGATTATACTTCCAATTGCCATCATCTGATAAACTCCCTTGTTTTCTTGGCAAGATTTGTTCAGAGTGGGGTATCCATTGCCTTCCTCTGAAGTTTGAGAGAATATGACTTGCCCTAGGTCACCCAGTGGGTTTGCATGGTGAAATGAGGAACTGAATCGTGGTCTCTAGAACTGTAGTCCAACACTCAAACCACTATGCCACACACTACACAGTAATAAATGAAGGGAAGTTTTGCATGCTAAAATTACAGTGAAAGGTTTACCTAAGTAATTTCTGAATGTTAGGCTGCTATTAAAGGAACAGGAGCAGAGCCAATAAAAAGTTGAAATCAAAGGGGAAAAGACTTTGCCTTTCCCAAGGGGGAAGAGACCAGACTTTTTAGCAAGACAAAGAAATGGCATATTGATTAGATATTTTAAAAATGTCTTACAACTCAGCTTGAGAGCCACCACAGGGCAATTAGGGAATTGGCTAGGTTTTTCAACAAATAAATGAGTAAAGAAACAAACAGGAGATAAAACCCCTGTATTGAAACTATTCCTAAAATAATATATGTGAAACTCTCATCCCACTCAGACATGACTTTGGCCAGTCACTTCCTCTAATTTACCTTGCAGAGTTGCTGTGTGGATAAAAATGATAAAAATGGTGAAGAGAACCATGTATGCCATCTGTGTAATTATCTGATGCAAAATGTTCAATTCCCGTCCACTTTAGCAAGCTTACCCCAAGTATGGCAATGCTTATACATTCCATTTCTTGCTTTACTATGTCTAGCTTTCCCTGATTCATGCTTTTCAAATTTCATGTTCCTATAATATGTGTTGTGCAGCTTCCAGTCCAGTTATGTCATTAGCCCCAGTGCTATTGGTAGTTGTCCTATCCTGTTTCCCAGTAGCTCTCTGAGTTCCTTCCAACCTTCATCTTCTGGCACTATCTCTTCTTTCATTTTGAATGATCTCATCATGGGGTTTTCATGGCAAAAGACATTCACAAGGGGTTTATCATGCAGCCTTCTACATAGTACTAGCAAGTGTTAGCTCTGGTGCCACTGCCATTGCCTCTGAGAAATCCTCTACCCTCCACTACTGTTGTTGACCAGTAGCTAGTTGGCGCATTTAGTCTGGCTTCTCAACAAAAACCTGTCTAACATGGGAGACCCTAGTAGCAGCACCGCTGCCATCAGCATAGCCTCTCGCCTCACAGGAGCACACAATCCTGCCATCATGGAAAGGTGCTACCATTGATGGGACAGTAAACAAATAACTCTATTCAAATACAGTTCAGCAATTTTGTTCCCTGCTTTGCTGTTCAAAATTCATCAGTATCAGTTAGCATAGGGGGACATTAGTGATTGCCCAAAATAACTGAGTGGTTTTTCCACTGCCTGGGGGTGGCTGAAGGTACATCTTGAAAGATGCATCTTCCTTTCCAGATTTGACACCATTGGTCCAAAGCACACTGCAGAAATAATCCAGTTTGAGACAACTTTAACTGCCTAGGCTCAGTGTTAGGAAATCCTAGGAATTGTAGTTTATTGTGGCGCCAGAGCTCTCTGACAGAGAAGGCTAACTGTCTCACAAAACTACAGTTCCCAGGATTCTCTAGCATTAAGCCAGGGCAGTGAAACAATCTTAAACTGGATTTCTGCAGTGTGTTTTGGACCAATGTCTCTGGACTGCTGTAGCCAGGTATGGACCACTCTGACCCATCAGTTGTTGTTGGCCTGTAATTTCTATCATGCCTAACTACCATAGCCAGTAGTACAGCATCACTGGAGGTGCAATGCAATTGGAAAGACACAGTTGTCTACACCTGCTATGTCTAGCTATGACTTAATATTGCTTTTTAACCAAGTTGTGCTAGTTAAAGGCCAATTAGTGAGAAGTTATAATGAAAAAAAACCTCATCTTTCAGAAAATATCTATTGATGTCACCATCCCCTTCTAAGGTATCGGTCAAAAGAGGCAAATCTACAGCTGCCGCTAGCTTTGAAACTAGATCTTGTCTTTTTGAGGCTCAGTGTCTCTTTTGTTCACTATCAATAACCCTTTTCAATTCCAGATTTTGTAGCACTAACTTATGTGTTGTAACGCAGTGTCCTTTCTGCTGAATCTCTCCTTTGTTGGATCACATCCTAATTCTCATCATGTCGTCTCACCTTCTGTACACATCCTTCACATAGTAGCTAAATAGGGTCTACTGGAGCAGAAGAAGAAAAAAAATAGGTATTTCAGTCTTTCCTTTGTCATGTTGATTATCCAATCTTTCCTCTCTTGGACTGAAGTGTACTTGTGTGTCTGCGTTTCCACATCTGCTTTACAGAGGCTCACTTTACACATGAAGAAATGCATCTTTGTCTGCTAAGTGCAACAATTTTGAGCGGGAATCAATAACACTCCAGTTGTTAGCTTTGATTTGTTCATCCCACTGACTTCTATATTGCTGTCCTTCTCCGTTGACTTGATATCAGAGGTTCGTGATGAAGCTGCCTCGAGGACAAAACAAGGACACAGACTCTTTTGAGGAGAAGATACAGGAATTTCATGGCATCTTTGGAAGCGGGTCAAAGCCAAAACTATTTATACAGTATTGGTTACGGTTTTGTAGACAATAAATTTTTATCTGTTTTACAGATTATTATTTTTACCATCTCCTTCAAAAAACAATTGTTAGTATATTTACAGTCATTGAGGATATGGCACTGCCAAGTAAAGGGGGCAAAATGTTAATGCCCACTGCAGGTGCTTGAAAAGTCCAGACATAGAGCTTCACCAAAACTAGCAGCCACTAAAGCTTCTTCTGCTTTAGTGTCATTATTTAAAAACAAAACAAAACAAAACAAGGTGTTTGATGCAAAGTTTATTGGCAGTGTTTTCACTTTGAATAGCTTTGTTTGTCTTAGCAAATTTAATTGGCTCAATAGTGACCTAAGAGGTAATATGTTGATTTGTACCAGAAAGGATGTCAATACAGAAGCCAAAGAAATGGAAAAGGTTAGGTATTGTGTGCGTGTGTTGCAGGGGTAGATTTTATATTCCCAAAGTTAGTTTGAGGAAAAATTAATTTACCGTGGGCCCTTGTTATCTGCTGGGGTTTGGTTCCAGGACCTCTGTGGATACCAAAATCTGTGGATGCTTAAGTCCCATTAAATACAATGGCATAATAAAATGGTGCCCTTTGTATAAAATGGCAAAATCAAGTTGTTGTTTTGAATAAGTGTGTGTGTGTGTGTGTGTAAATCTTTTGAAGTGGTGGATGCTTGAATCCATGGATAAAGAATCTGTAGATATGGAGGGCCAACTGTAGTACTAAACAGGCATAGTGAGGTAGAAAATTTTGGCACTCCAGAATTTGTTGAATTGCAACTACTACAACTAGGGCCATGCTGGCAGGGACTGCCTAATAACATTGGAGGGCAACAGATCATCCCATTGCCCTGATCTACACAATAGTACCACCAAGGACAAATGAAGTCATTGAGGGAGTGGGAGCAGATAAGGACAAAACATACCGTACCTTCTAATGTGTTTGTTAGCAATTTAAGAACATCAATAGAAGCTGAGGGTCAAGGTGTTTGGGTTTTTTTAACTATCCCAGAATTACAGAAAAAATTCTGCCCAGGTGGGGAGCAGGTTTAGTTCAGGCTTAGCATTCTAAAAGATGCACTTTAATCCTTGTAGAGTATGAAACTGGAATAGAATTGTGTATCTCTTTCAAGAAGTGCTTTCTTGCTAGTCAGTGTGTGGTGCTAAAAAGAATTTTCCTGCTACCTTTCTAGCATGTGGGCAGTTACTGGTCCATTCAGAGATCTTTGGTCATCATTAGACTGAACACAAAACTTGCTAACTACCTTAATGGAATTGTCTCCTTAGCATCCCTTATATGTGTATTTCTGTTAATTTATAGCCTAAGCCTATTTGAACATTTTGTTGTTGTTGTTGATTATTGATTTGGTATTCTTTGTGGAGTCAAAATAAATAAATGTTTAAAAAAATGTCATGCAGGTACCACCCATTAAACTAGAAACTGTCTTAGTAATTAAAACTACAAGTAATGTAAAAAAAAATACATGAGTTTGTACAATTGATAAAAGTTCTCTACTTGATAGACGTTGCACAATAGTTCAGAAGCCAACAGTTCATATTTCAATTAATATTAGCATTTCTATACATGACAATCAAGATGGCAAGCAAACAACATTTAAAAATAAAATAATAAAAAATATAACAGTATACCAGTACATCCAAAAGAGGGGGTAGTAAATAATTTTAAAATGGAATAAAAATCTGGAGCATAAAAAAGCAGTCAATGAAGAAGAAAAGATTTTGAGGAGTGAAAGATCTTGCTGATGCTGAAGGGACGGCAAGGTGGGGAACCAAACAAAACTCCATGGGAAAAGAGTTTTAGCAATTTAGCAATAGTAACCAGCTAAATTGATTTGAGTGATGGAAAAACAAGACGTTTAATTGACCTTCTTCTCAGACTTCTAGTTTGTGAATACAAATAAGCCAAAATTGCTGAGAGGTCTAGCCTATTGCGCTTGTGGCCTATGGTCTGTGTGGAAGAACAGCGTCTCTCATTCTGCAATGAGATGGACCTTCTGTTCAGACCATCAGACAGTTGTTTATGAACATGGGTGCTAGGAAATACTCCCCAAGCACTTCCACTTGGATCCTTCTGCCATCAGGATTGGTTAAACAAACCTGCAAACTTCTGTGCTCAGGATTAATCCCAGGCCACATCTGCACTGTAGAAATAATTCAGTTTGACACCACTTTGACTGTCATGGCGCCATCCCATGGATTCCTGCAAATTATAGTTTTGTGAGACATTTAGCTTTCTCGTCAGAGGGCTCTAGAGCCACAAAAAAACTACAGTTCCCAGAATTCCATAGCCTTCAGCCATGGCAGTTAAAGCAATATGTGATATCAAAACTAAAATATTGGATTATTTCTGCAGTGTGGATGCAGCCACTCATTGCATCCAGAGAAGTCAAGAATGGGAAATCAAAGCAAATCATGACTTCAGATTCCAGTTTGTTGGAGTCCAGCAAGCCAAGAATTCCAGTTTAGAAGCACTGCCAAACAAATCAGCATCAAAGGTTTCCTGGTCTGTTTAATTTGATTCTTCTAGCAGGAGGAGCCAAATGGGAGCACTTTGCAGTAGCCCACTTGTTTGTTACTAATATGTCAGAAGTCTCAGCAATTCTAATTTATTGATCCCCACACCTGATTTGCTAGAGTAAGACAGCTAAGGTAATTAGTTAAGTCGGAGGCTTTTATGTCTGGCATCCAGTTTTTAGTGGTTTTTTCAGGCTGTGTGGCCGTGTTCTAGAAGAGTTTCTTCCTGACGTTTCACCAGCATCTGTGGCTGGCTTCTTCAGAGAATACTGGTGAAACTCTTCTAGAACATGGACACACAGCCTGAAAAGCCCCCCCCCCCACCAAACCTAAGGTAATTAGTGTTTTTGGACTGCAACTCCTGCCAACCGTAGCTAGTCAGTGAAGGAGGAGGAGCAAAATTACAACCCAACAACATTGGAAAGAGCACAGTTTGCCATGTCTTGCAATATGTTTCTGCTGGTATTGTATAAAGGCCTAAATAACCATTCCTCCAAGTTCCGTGTAATAAGCTTTTATATCTATATGCAGACATATGCGGCCTGGTGGCGCAGTGGTTAAATGCCTGTACTGCAGCCACTCACTCAAAACCATAAGGTGGCGAGTTCAATACCAGATAAAGGGCTCAAGCTTGACTCAGGCTTGCATCCTTCTGAGGTCCCTAAAATGAGTACCCAGATTGTTGGGGGCAAGTAGTTTACAGTTGTAAACCGCTTAGACACGCCTTAGGTGGTATGAAGCGGTATATAAATGAAGCTGTTTGTTTGACAATCTGAAAAAAAACTATCTCCCAATATTGAGTCTGTCTAAGTTTTAGGATTTAGGGTGAGGGCTTTGTCTCAGTCCTAACATGAACAGAGATGCCGTAGGTGAGGAAAAAGGAGAGAGGTTTCTCAGTGGTTTTTCCCAGATTGTGGAATTCTTTGCCACAGCATGCTGTTAGCCTCTCTCTTTGCTTTCTTTTTGCTGGCAGGCCAAAGAACTCTCTGTTTACTCAGGCCTTTCAGTGTTAACTGTCTGATTCAAAAAGTCTTTGAATTAGAGGTCATTGTACTTTTATTATTTTCACAGCCTTTAAAAACTGTTTCAGATTAATGCTTTTAATATTATTCAAAGTTTAATTGTTTTTATTAAAACTTTTGTTTTACCCATTGTTTAATCATATTTTATTTTAACTGATATTCTGAGCTGGCTGGGTCTCATCTTAGGAGAAGGGTGGAATAGAAATTAAATAATTAATATTCCATCCCAGGGAGATAAGCAGTCTTAAAACTGACCTGTACATAGTAATAATTTACAAGAAGTTCCCTGGAACTTTCTTGGGTGTGTGTGTTTGTGTTCCACATGCTTGAGAAATGTTAGAAATTGTACCAAAATTCTTTTATCTCACTTCTTTGATCAGTAGGGATCAACTGTGGATTTCCAAATGTTATTCGACTGCAAGTGCCAGCAAGCGTATGCCGCCAATATTGGCTAGTGCTTATGGGGGTTTAATTCAAGCAATGTTTGGGGAGGCACAATTGCTAGAGATGATCTATCTAAGCAAGAAAGTCCATATGCACCATGTCAATTTAGAAGACTTTTAGTAACCACTCTGGTAACTTGGTATCCCTTATCTTGAATTCCAAAATCCAAAATACTCCAAAATCCAAAATTGTCCACATAGGTGGCTAAAATGGTTCAATGTACAGTTTGTTTCATGCACAAAGTTATTTGAAATGTTGAGTATAAAACTGCCTTCTGGTTAGGTGTGTAAAGTATACAGGAAAGATACATGAATTTCATGATTAGACTTGTATCTCATCTCCAAGATGTCTCATATTATGTATATGCAAATATTCCAAAATGTGAAAAATTTAGAAATCCGAAATTCTAGTCTCAAGCATTTTGGATAAGGGAGACTCATCCTCTAAATGATTAGCATCTTGGGCTTCTTTCATCAGGAGACATGTGTCCAAAGTCTTTTGCAGTTACTTTTTATAGAAGAAATAGCTGGAGGGCATCTTTTTTAAATCAGTAACCCCTGCAGGACCAATCTGATTGCATGCAGATCTGATTGAAAAATGTGACTTGTGTCTTCTTGGCCTTTGAGAGATCCAATAAGATTATGAATTCCTCTATTAATGGCCCATTGTGTCAGTGAAACGCCCTGAGAATCACTCTTAAAAAGGGAAGCTCATTTCTGTGAGAGATAATGGCATTCGGCACAGGGTCATTCAGTTCATCTGTTTTCACATCATTATGAATATTGAATAATTAAAACAGAAAATAATTTGGCGTGTATGTGTGTGCCTGTATACATTAAAACCTCAGTAAGTTCAAGGAGATTTCATAAGCACACAAAACTAAAATCCATTGGTGACAAAGATGCATTGCTTCCAGATCCACACCATTTTTGTGGTGCATTTCATGTTTTAGGAGATTATCACATGGGGATAAAAATGGGAGAAAAGCACTATGCTGCGCCATGCTCTCAACATGTTTGTGCAATCGCAGGAAGGTTTTCACACAATGTTCTGCACATACAGTACTTGTCCCATCATTGAAGTGTTGTGCTAGTGTAACTTCTCATTAATGGCAATAAAGTGTTAATGGCTTGCCAATAGCATTTCATTAGCACTATTGCAAACATGTGAAAGGCAATAACATTGAGAATCTGCTACTAAATCTTCCAGAAATAAATTGAATTCCCCAGTCCCTTAGTTTGCCATTAGGCAGAATCACTTCCTGTATCACACCTGTGAATCATAGGAGAGTTCCTTAGCAGTGAGCGATTACCTGTTTTTCTCTCTCCAGTGACAACCCCTCTTTGGGTGTGCAGAATGTAAAAACGCTATTGTACCATTCAAGAATCATTAATGCCCCATTATTGCAACACCATGTGAAAGTGTTGCAATTTCGCCATTGTATCGTTCTTGCTAAATAGCGTTAGATAGCACTATTAAAGTGTAAATAGACCTTGTGTGTTAATCTCCTTAGTATGTGCGGTGTTTTTATGGAGATGTCCACCATCTTCTGCATGTCTGAAATTTTCAGCAAGGCTCATCCTCTTCCCTTTTAAAACTTGGGATTTAAAAATATTTAATTAATCAATTAAAATATTTCTGTGTCACCCTCTATTATGAGATCTCAGGGGGCATACAATTTAAATAATATTAAAAATGAAAACCACTGCTGATAAAAAAATAAAACAACTTAAACAAGATAAAAGCGTATTAAACAAATGACCACATTAAAATAGAAGAAAAGGTTAAAACAATTAAAATCATACACATGTACATTTTAAAAAAGGGGATATGGGATTACGCCCAAAAGGCTTCACAAAAAAGCCATACTTTAATTTGGTGCCTAAAACAATGCCATGCTGTTGCC
Source organism: Urosaurus nigricauda (assembly GCA_034509955.1). NCBI lineage: Eukaryota > Metazoa > Chordata > Lepidosauria > Squamata > Phrynosomatidae > Urosaurus > Urosaurus nigricauda. The sequence continues at coordinate 111,144,243 of JAOEGL010000002.1, read as the reverse complement.
AATCGGGTCTCCAAAGGAAGGGAAGGGTGCTCCATAAAGGGTGCCACACCAGAGAAGGCCCTCTCTCATGCCTTCACATGATGTACTGCTCCCACTACTGTGACACAGAAGAAGGCCCCTCCAAAAGATCTCACTTCTTAGACAGATCTAGGGTAAGGTTCCCCTTCAGGTATTGAGTTCCCAGGCTATTGAGGGCTTTGAATGACATTACCCTTATCTTGAATTCAGATCAGAAGTGAATTGGCAGCATGTGCTATGTATAGATTAGCCCAAACAACAGTCTTATTTCTGCATTTTTCACTAGCTGTATTTTTGAGTCATCGTCAAAAGCAGTCCCATGTAGGATACATTGCAGTAGTCTAATTGGGGACTTACCAGTTCATGGGCTACTGTGGCTAAGTTATTCCCTTCCAATTCTTCTAGAACCATCAGTCCACAGAACCATCATCTAATTGGGATTTCAACTTTGGTTTATTGGCCCTCATCGAGCCCATTACACCATCTAAGCACTTGGGCAGTACTTGCACAGATTCAAGTGGTAGCAGTGACAGCATATTGATGGCACACCACATCAAATCTAATGACCTCCCCCAGTGGCTTCATACAGAATATCATGAGGGACAAGATGGAATCCTGTAGCATCCCACAGCATCATGATTAAGGCACACACACCCATGTTACTCTTTGGAACCTGCCTCCTCCATCTCACACAGTGCCTTCTACTGCTTTCCAGTAGAGCTTTTGCAATAAAATACTGAGAGATCCAGAAAGATCACCAAAGTAGCACTCCCCTTATCTTTCATGGGGAGTAGCTGTCAATCAAAACAACTAAAGCTGTTCCAGTTATATGTTCTGGTGTGAAACCAGGCTCAAATGGTCCAGATAATTGTTTCTTCTAAGAATATCTGAAGTTGTCCACCCTCTGTATGCTCAAGCATTTTACCCAAATTGGGAACACAGACAATAAGGCTGCAGCTCCCACATACATTCACTCCTAAGTGTGCAGACTAACCCGCCATTCACCTTGGCATAGAGAAGATCTATGGGTATTGAAGCAAGCTGGACAATGAGAGTACAGGTGGTGCACATCACAGAATAAGTATGAATGGGAGAAAGGGTCAAGGAAGATGACTATTTATTTTCCTGTTAGCCCTTAAGCTTTGGACAGAACTCCCCCCCCCAGCTGTTTCTCATGCATTGTAGAAGGCAGAACTTCTCAAAATTAAAGTGCACCTCTCCCTCCATGCATATGCAATACAGAAACACACACACATATTCTGATCTACCCTCAGCAGGAGCCCACAAATTAAAGAAACTGATACTTCAGCACCTTGGATAGTTTCAATCATACACTCTTTGGACACAAAGGTGGAGGTTGACTGAAACCATTATTCCTCCATTCAGCCTCATCCCTTGTAAGTTCCACCCTACCTCATTTTTGAAATTCCTGACTGAAAGAGAAGTACTCATCTTCTCTCACCTCTGTGCTATTGGGAGATGCTTGGTGTCCCAAGTGAATCAGGTTTGGGGAATGCTTCTGTGAGGATCCTGAGTTGGGTTCTGTAGAATCAGTCTCAGGAACTTGGTTCAGTTCCACAGTCAGTAAAGCAGCCGTAACCTTGATAAGCTGACCTTCCTCTGTCTCTAAGATGTCACTCAATGTGGTGGCTGCAACAATTACCCCAAACCCAGTCGGATGCTTTCCTTTCCCTCTTAGGTTTCTCCTGCTACTTTTTGCTATATAAGCAATCTAGGGAGCGCTGGGAGATTGGATAGAAATGCTTTTCAACATCTAGGTCACTTTATCTGCTCATAATATGTCTGTTGCATTATCGTATCACTTTGTTGCACTATACATTTCACACACAGGCAAGCACTGGATAAGCTGTCAGTAAAGAGTGAGGAATAGTTGTTTTCTGAAATAGCTCAATAACATTTGCATTCCTATGAAAAAGTGAGTACACTTTCTCTATATAGTAATTTCATGGTTGGGAAGAAAGAGCTGATTGCTGTTGAGAGATGGATAATTCATCATCTCAATCTTCACAACAGTATTTAATGGCATTCAGATGAGCTGCACAAGGTAACCTTAATTCTCTTTCCTTTGTACATTTGCTTCCTTCTGAAAAATCACTGAAAGTATTGTATCTTATCAAGACACTCCCCATGCATATGTATTGTTGGTGTCATTTATATTTCAAAATACGTTGTCTTTTTTTTAAAAAAAATAAAATAAAAATATAACTTTTAAATAATTTAGATTAAGATGACTTGCTTTAATTATTTAGGAATCCAGAGCTGGGATTGATGTTGTTGTTTTTACTGAGCAATCTTATTCTCTAATTATGGTGTGTGGTGTAGAGGTATGCTGCCACTAGTTGCTATGTCTTATATATGCTTTAACTGGGAAGGGTAAAACACATCCAGAGAATATATAATATTTGCCACTATCCCTGGAACCCCTACCAATACCCATTATTTTGTGACTGGTGAAGGTCCATGTGGTGTACACATATGGAGGAAATTCATGATTGTGGAGGGGAAATCTCCACAGCATGCCTCTACAGGACAACATAGAAAACTATTATACAGGACCTCCAGTCTGTTACCCACAAAGGTATGAAGCTTGGAGAGCCTCCACTAACAACAGCAATCTATCTTTAAGATATTGGGGAATATTATTTTGGCTTGTGAGAGGGTGGACAACCTCTGGAACCAAAAGCCCCAATATATACCATTACTATTTGGGAAGACTTCAGATTCTTGATGAATTAAGGAATCTTACTTTAGAAAATATGCAGAGTATGCTCACGTAAGATAATGATTCAAACACACACTGAACATACAGAGCTGACCGAAATGAAAATATAGAAAGGGGATAGTGGAGATTTAGGGGTTGCAATGGGGTTATATTCTCCTTTCCAAAGAGATGACTATGTTAGGCTGGAGTGCCTCAGGCTAGGCAGTCTGATGGTGGCACAGAGCATACACAAAGTGTGCACATGTATGGGGGCTGTGCTGTGTATGCAGCAGTTATGTTTTGAAAGCATATTTATACCTTAAAACCAGCCCCGGTTGATGGGCTATCTGGCCAGGTAACAAAGGCTACATTCCAGACTGATTGATTGTTTTAGGAAAAGCAACAATTGGATCAGTATAGCCCTGAAATGGGTAGATGGGAAAGTTTAGCTAGGATCACAATAGGGGCTAGGCAGAGAGATTGGCTTACTGCTTTAGGAGCAAAGAGATCCTTTGTCGCAGGTTTCAAGTGATTCCTTTTCTCCTGGGAACCTGACGTTCTTATTGTCCCTAAAAGGCAATTAATCTCTCAAAATTCATGCTATATTCAAATATGAGATATCAAAATATGAGGACCCCAAAATGCTGTACATGGTATGCAGGGGTGCATAACAAGTCCATCCATTCCAATGGCACAGTCAGCAAAGCCATTCCCATTGTCAGTCCCTAATGGTTGTGGCCCAATGTTCTCTGTTGTCTGAACTGAGAGAATTATTACTTTTGTCCTCCTCATCCTTGCCTCCATTGACATCATCCTACCTGCCACCATGTACCTTGCTATTTTCTTTCTCATTTTGCATGTCAACATAGGTGATCTCCTAGGACTGGCCATCCAAAATGCATACGCTAAAGACCCCTCAGAGCCAAGTGTTTGTGACCTGGATAGTTCTAGGGGGTGAGGCTTTCTAAAATAATGTTGCAAACTGCTGGTCTTGGTGTACACTGCATAAGGCAGGTACCTCACTTTGCCTAGTGTTTACACTGGCCCTGTCCCCGGTTCCTTATCCACAATTCCAAAATCCTCTTAAAACCAAAATTGTTTTCATGGGTGGCTGACACAGTGGCACATTTGCTTTCCAGTGGTTCAATGCACACAAACTTTATTTCATGTACAAAATTATTTAAAATATTGTATAAAATTACCTCCAGGCTATATGTATAAGGTGTACAAAGTGATTCAAAAAGAATGGGGGGGGGGATAAAGCTGCTCTTATATCATTTTGCACCATTCTTTTTTAATCAAGATAGCTCATTATGTATGTATACATAAATACAGGTATTCCAAAATGAAAAGAAGTCTCAAATCAAAGCACTTCTGGTCCCAAGTGTTTCAGACAAGAGAGGCTCAACCTGTATCTCCATAGACAGAGGGGCTCAATCCTGTAGGGCTGCATACAAGCACAATTTTGATGCAAACCCACAAAGAGAAGGAAAGAGAGTCATACAACAATCACCTAGCTATCAAGGTAAGAAGCCTGCAGAGAGCATGTACTATCTTCTAGTGATAAAGTCCTATGTTAAGATTAAAAGGGAGCAGGAAACACCAGGATCCTCCCAGCATCGAGGCACAATAGAATACTCAATGAAAAAACAGCCTGCCTCCCAACATGCTCCAGCTCTTTTGGCTCAAAAATTTATCTGGCAACACATGAGACCAATCTACTTCCTGCTGTTTTCTCAAACAAGGCTGACCCTGCCAGGAAGCATCCTGTGTGCCTTAGTACCCCTCTCCTAATCAGGGTATGTATGTGGAATATAGGCTATAAGGGGTTCATAGAAATGTGGGGATGTGCTGTGGTTGAATGCTGATTTATGACATGCCCCATGTTCTTTTGGCTCAGAGCTAGGTTCTGAGGTGGACAGATGCTCACTGATGCAATGTTACTGTTTCTAATTTACTTCATCCACTGAGCTCTCTTAAGGAAAGAAACTTCTCAGTCAGATCCAGGGCTGCTGTGAGTTGTTCCATTGAAAGGAATGTGTCCATGGTCTGCAACAGAGTTTGGAAAAGTTCCTCTCTCTCTTTTGATTATAAGAACCAGGCAGCCTAGACAAGGGCCATGCTGGTTGAAAAGTGTGTGCACTGGTAGCCCTGAAGATTAACCTGTCCAAGCTCTGGTCTGCAGGAATATAGAATATGGTGCATGTTTTCAGTCCTCACTTGTGACTCCAAATCTGATTGAGCTATTGACAGTATATCTGAGTTGTTCTGTTGACATAATTTCTTATGTTGGCAGTATATGTTTTATTCCATTATGCAGTGGGACTTCTCCCAAATCCTAGGGCCTCTCCACTTGCAGATCCCAAGTGTAGGGTTGAACAGCCATACCACAGTTAACAATGCTTCTGATAGTGAACCTCCTTTATACAGAGCATGTTGACATTTGTCCAGTTCCCTATTTTCTTCCTCCCTCTCTGTCTTGCTGGAGATTTTTAGCAGCCTCAACATCAGGAGCATGATGAAGGACAACTGAAGGAATACAGACCTTCAGTATCAGTTTGCAGCAGTGTGGCTGCAGTAAGCAATGTAGTAAACAAACTTCTGCAAGACTGGCCACCAAAATGGAAATTTAAAAAAATGTAGAGGCTGGTGAAAGATTTAAAAATAAATAAATCCCATGGATGCATTTTGGAAAAAGCTTTCAAGCTGTCTCTAGAGGGTTCAAAATATTTTTATCTACTTATGCAAGGCTTACTTGACATGACTGTTTCATTTCACATTGCATATTGTTTGTTTTGGATGAAAAAGTTTCCTAAGACATGTTGAACTGTTCTTCTTTTTTGTGGCAGAGCAACCTATCCCTGTTATTTCCATTCTTCCATCATGGTAGAATTCAAAGATATAGCTGTGTTAGTCTGTTGAATCAGGACGTAGAGAGATCTTGTAGCACTTTTTAGACTAACTGAAACAAGTTGACAGCATGAGCTTTCATAGACTAAAGTCTATTTCCTCAGACCAAATGCATCTGAGAAAGTAGTCTATGAAAGTTCATGCTGCCAACTTCTTTCTTTCAGTTAGTCTCAAGCGATTCACACAGTGGTGATGAAGTGCCTTGCGCTACCATTTTACTACAGTAAATTTGTTATTACTAATTGTCATTTATGAAGGATTTGAAATTGAACAGTGGAAAAATAGATGAATTGGAGCTGGAAACTCCAGACCTGGTTTGAAATCTGCACAATGGTCTAAGTTGTCATCTGAAAATAAGAGTTCCCATGCATACCATCTAGAGAGAGGACTTGACAGAGAAGAGTGGTCTACTTGTTGCTAATATCACAATAGATCTTAGCTTTCCATTGAAAGAATTCTTTTCTCACTGCTGTATCTAAGAAAAATGTTGATTGCTACTTAAATGTTTATTGTTGTTGTAGTGTGCCTTCAAGTCATTTCTGACTTATGTTTACAGCAAATAAATAAACGGTTAGGCAGGCAGGCAGGTAGAGGAAAGCCTGCCTGGAAAACAGATTCACAAGTTTTAGTTTCTAATGTTTTTTGTTGTGTGCTTTCAAGCTATATCCAACTTATGGCCACCCTAAAGGGAACCGATCACAGGGTTTTCTTGGCAGGATCTGCTTGAGGGGTTGCATTTGTTGCCCTTTGAGGTTGTAAGTGTGTGGCTGCCTTCAGTCACCCATTGCCAAGTGGGAATTCAAACCCTGGTCTCCAGAGTTGTAGTCCAACACTCAAACCATGTTGGCTCTTACTGTAATATTATATGGGTACTATAGATACTGAACTATAGGTTGACCTCATGTATAATTGGAGGACAGGTTTGGGGGCCAAAATTATGGATTTTAATGCAACCCATGGATAAATCAAGGGTAAAATTTAGGAGCATGTAGCAAAGGATCTAAAGGAAAACAATGCCAAAGAACTTACAGAATTCCAGCAGGCAAAACTGCGCTCACCATAAAGGCTCGATGGATCAGAGTAGTGGGGTGTCAGTGCTTCCAGGACAGATTACACTCCTGCCTTTCAGCAGGGGATGGTTTCTTTTGTTATAAGAGTTAAAGTACAGTACTTACACTGACGCTAAGAGAGTGTGACTTGCCCTAGTACCCGTTTTCCCAAAAATAAGACATCCCCAAAAATAAGACCTAGTAAAGGTTTTGCTGAATTGCTAAATATAAGGCCTCCCCAAAAAATAAGACCGAGCAAAGCTTTGTATATAAATATATATATGGTATATAATAAATGTTCGGTTTTTTGTTCAACAATAAATGTGAATTCTTCTTCATGGAAAAATATAACATTCTCTGAAAATAAGACCTAGCGCATCTTTAGGAGCAAAAATTAATATAAGACACTGTCTTATTTTCAGGGGAACATGGTAGTTCTCATGGCTGAACAAGGATCTGAACCCTTCTCTCCAGAGTCATAGTTCCAATTGTCAAACCATGCTCTTGAAATCTTACATAGAGATATTTGTGCCTCTATGGCTAATTTAACAAAGATATTGCCACAATATAGGTTCTGGAAATAATAAAGAATACCATCTAAACATTTAGGTTGTCAGTTTCCAAACTTCTCATTTTCTTTGTAAACAGGATTTCACATATTGTCTCTAGAACTGTTAGGAAAATATCATATCTAGATGGGAACAGATAAGATGTTAAAAGGTGCCTTAAAAAGGCATAGCAAAACTATAAATTCTGATTACTGGTAGATTTAGGAATATATTTCAGATTCTCACAATTCCAGACTGGGTATTACAGTACAAGCTCTAGGCTTGGCTTCAGAAAGAAATGGGCCAGTCATTTCTTGCCAATGTCATTCTGGGAAATAACTTCCTGTTTCTCGGGGAATTATCAAAAAACATTTCACAGCTTGTCGTCAATGGAAGATGAAATCACAGCAGCTGGATCTAATCTACCACTTAAATCTTCTATTAAAAGTCTAATCCTCCAAGCGCTTTGCCAGTGCAAACTACTTTGAAGTCAGTGCAGAGTGAGGTGGGTCCCCATTGGCAAGAGGGCTTTGAGGTTTGGGCTGTCAAATCGCAAAGCAATCAGAAAAAGATGACAAGTTGCTCCAAAAGACATTTCCAAAGATTTCAAACTTTTACATTAGCTCATTTTTAAAAAGTGGAATGGACAAGGGAAATACATTTTTATAGATGCTGGTCCATCATCCATTTGTTAACCAGGTTGCTAATAAATAGCCTGGAGTGGCTAGCTACTGTTTCTTCAATGGGAAGCAATGACTGGGAAGTGGTTGGCATTGAAATTTCTCTGTGTGATTGAACGAAAAACCCATCCTCATTGCATAAAGGTGTCTCTATCAAGACAATCTGCCTATTAAATCTAGATCAACACCTAGTCCCCATAGATAGCAGCCCATTTATTCAAAGGCTCACAGCTGGAGGTGAGGGTTAACATCCCCATAGAGATGACCCCTCTGTCTGAACCAGTTCATGTTCCAGATCACAGGCTGTTTACCAAGCAAGAAATGAGAAAGCAATAATTGAGCAAGTGGATCCAGTTGTTGTTGTTGTTAACTGCCTTCACATCGATCTTGACCCATGGCAACCCTGCTGATGAGATATCTTCAAGGTCCCCTATACTCTACTGCTCTGCCCAACTCCTGCAAACTCATACTTGTGATCTCTTTAATAGAGTCCATCTATCTAGCATGCACCCTTCCTCTCTTTCTAATTCCTTCCACCTTTCCTAGCATTATTGTTTTTTCCAATGATTCATGTCTTCTCATGATGTGTCCAAAGTACGCCAACCTAAGTTTTGTCATCCTAGCTTCCAGGGAGATTTCTGATTTGATCTACTCTAGGACTCATTTGTTTGTCCTTTTGGCCATCCATGGGATTCTCAGCACTCTTCCAGAGGACTAATCCTTTAAGGCACTTCAGGAGTAGAGTCTCCAAGACATACTGTGGTCCCAAAGAAATGCAAGCCCTTGGCTGAAATCCAGAGCTCACTGAGGCAGGTTGGGTCTGTCCAAGGTCACCAGTCCAGTCCAAACTTCAGTTGCTGGCAAGAAGACACTCTGACATCAGAGGTGGTTGCAGTAGGAAGGGCCTCTGCTATCAGGATGATAGCTTTCTGAGTCCTTGTCAGCATCATGCTCAAACATGAACAGTTGCCCAATAGAAAAGAAAGGGCTAATTCATATGTAGTAACCCCTTTAGTTTGAAAGTTCAGGACTGAGAATAGACTGAAGGACAGAGCTGTATCCCAGGTCCCAGGTGAGCTCTTGAGGCCTTATTTCAGAGCTGGGAGCTTTCTGACTTGGAAAAATGGCTGCTGGACCTCACCTGGACCTGGAATGCAACTGGGCTGGTTTCTCCTGATGGCTTTAGCAGCAAAATCCTTGCAGTAGGACCTGGTTGCCTCCTGACTTCGGCTTCAGTTCAGATGAGGTAAGTCAGGTTATTTAGGCTGAGTAATAACCTCCACAGTTTGACACCACTGTAACTGCCATAGCTCCATCCTGCAAAATCCCGAGATTGGTATTTTTGTGAGGCAGCAGCACTCTTTGGCACAAAAAGTGGAAGACCCTGTAAAAGTACGAATCCCAGGATTCCATAGGATGGCACTACAGCACTTACAGTGGTGTCAAACTGCATTATTTCTACAGTGTAGATGCACCCTGTGAAGATCCAGTTTTGTCACTTGCTGAGAAGCAATGCTGGAGCCCATCAGCTAAAGAGCTGTAATGAGTCCTCTGCTGTAGACTTTCTGCAGCATCATTTCCCAGCAATGCAAGTTATCTTACAGCAACAGTGTGTGTTAGTTTCCAGTACCAGACAAAGTTTCGGAAAGGCCTAGAATTACAGCCAGCTGTAGCAAATATTCCTTCTCTGTGCCCAGGTGCATAGTACCTAAGTCTGATCAACTTATTTTGGCATCTGACACAGAAAGCCTCACAAGTGCATCTCTACGCTCTCTAGTCACAATACAACAATAACAACACAAGGTGTTATTATTATTTTTTTATCTGTCATGGCACCCCAAATCAGCTGTTATATCCAGCCAACTCTTCTGCCTAATTATATCCTCTTTCTTCATGACTCCCTCTGGAGCATCTTCATGCCCAAAGGGTTCCTTTTCTCACAGTTGGGACAGGACATGGCAGATGCAAAGAGGATTTGCAAATGTTCTCATTCTTGACAAGGCTGTCTTGACACATCACAAAAATGTCAGCTACCATGAGATTTTTCAACTCTGTATGACTGATTTTTTCCCCATATGAACAACATCAATAGCAAAACAAAACAAAACAAAACAAAAACCAAATATGTCGTAAAAATATAGTTCTCTACCAAAAACAACAACAACCCAACCTAACATTGTTTTTACAAAAACATGTTGTTGTTTTTTATACAAAGGTAGTGTCCTTTGAAAAATTCACAAACCCGATTTGTACAGAAAGGTCCTAAAATGTGGGGAAGAGGGAAGAGAGACTTTTAAAATGTATAAAAGAATTGTAATTGTGGGTTTCTTTGAATGGAAAGAAGACTTTCAATTTGGTGGTGCAGTGGTTAAATGCCTGTACTGCAGCCACTCATTCAAAACCATAAGGTTGCGAGTTCAAGACCAGTAAAAGGGCTCAAGCTCGACTCAGGCTTGCATCCTTCTGAGGTTGCTAAAATGAGTACCCAAATTGTTGGGGGCAAATAGCTTACAGTTGTAAACTGCTTAGACACTCCTGAGGCGGTATGAAGCAGTATATAAATGAAGGTGTTTTGTTTGTTTGTTTGTTTGTTTGTTTTGTGAGAACAAAATAAATAAAGATTTATATCCCTACAAGACAAACCTCCAGAGCTAAAAGCAAGAGAATGAGGTGTATAGAAGGAGAGAGAACAAGATTGAACACACAAAGGAAAATCTCATGTGATAGAGAGAAAGTGCTGAGAATGAACTGAAGGCAAGAATCAACATGGGAAGCAGATGTGGGAAAGCAGCTCTCTTGGCTTGCAAAACTACATGAAATCTCTACTATGGACTCTCTCCCATGTGCACACACACACACATCAGCAAAGAATGCAGTCAGCAGCAATTTAAAAGTTACTGGAATAGGTTAAGGTTGCTTCAGCTACTTCCCCATTTCAGCTATCAGATAAAAGGTGAATATTTTGGAAGGAGCACAATTGTCTTGCAGGCTTCGTTGTTGTTTTGTGCCTTCAAAACATTTCCGAATTATGACACCCCCTATCATGGGGTTTCCTTGGCAAGATTTGTTCAGAAAAGGCTTGCCATTGCTTTCTTCTGAGGCTGAGAGCATGTGGCTTGCCCAAAATCATCCAGTGGGTTTCATGGATGAGCTGGGAAATGAACACTGGTCTCCAAAGTCATATTCTAATGCTCAAACTGCTATGCCAAACTGGCAGTCTCTTGCAAGCTACCTTCCTTTTAAAAAACAGTCTTGGGCAGTGAAATTGAGGTCCAATATACATGGCAGAAATAATCCAGTTTGAGACCACTTTAACTGCCCTGGCTCAGGGCTAGGGAATCCTGAGAATTGTAGTTTTATGGTGGTACCAGACAGAGAAAGCTAAATCTCTCACAAAACTACACTTCCTAGAATTCCCTAGCACTGAGCCAGGGCTGTTAAAGCGGCCTCAAACTGATTATTTCTGTAGTGTGTTTTGGACCTGAGTTTGATCCAAAAAACCACTTCTTTCAGTAGTGTGAACAGATGGGACTTCAGCCTAGCTGAGAAACATAACAGGAGACATTTTCCCCTAACCTGCAGCAGAAGGGAGAGCTGGCAAAAATTACCTCTGCCATTCTGTGACCAAGGCTGTGCTCATGAAACATAGCATATTTCAAGTTTCTTCTTGTTCCTACATTGGTCACAGGTGTGATCTTACCAAATCAGGGGTAACGATAAAGTGGATGTTACTGTGTGGACTTTATTTGATGCCTTTGAAGAAATGCTGAAGTCGTGTTGACTGTGTCATGATGCCAATTTACAGAAAAAGCACATGATGAACAGTAGATCAGGAATTCAGAAGAACAGAAACCTAACTGGAAATGGGAGGTTCTCTTTTAAAGGAGTTTATCACACGAAGGGAATTGGAAGTATAATCCAATGGCAATCTGAATGCAATTGTGGGGTTTCGCATGATTGTGTGAAAGCTGATCACACATATTTTCTAGCAAAGGGAAGTCCTTCCGAATGCAATCATAGGGTTTTGCGTGATTGCGTGAGAAACTATCACATGCAATTTCGGGCACTGGGAGGCAATTTCGGGCAGTTCTGAACACAATGCAGTGTCAATATGCAATCAAGTAAATTCACTGAACTGGCCTCAATTCCATTTCTTTCGAAATTGAGAGAAATCCCTCCCATGTGATAAACTCCTTTCTCTCTTTTCTTCTTCTTTTTCTTTTTCAGGGCTTTAATGAATGTTAATTGAAATGAGGAACTATTTTAATTGAATTCAGAATGTAGTCCAAAACTGAGAGTGGGACGTACACTTAGTGATTGTATTATACTATGCCAAACTGTGAAAAGTTATTTATATGTGGGTATGTATTTTGTGTGTGTGTAGATGGATAGATAGATAGGTAGAAAGAAAGATAGATAGATAGATAGATGACAGGCAGACAGCTAGTTTGATTCCATGCTTGGCCATAAAACCCCCTTGGTGACCTTGGGCAAATCACATACTCTCAGCCTTGGAGGAAGGCAATGGCAAACCTCCCCTCTGAACAAATTTTGCCAAGAAAACACCATCATCAGATCATTTTAGAGTCACCATAAGTGGGAAATCACTTGAAGCCACAGAACACAGGCACACACACACTGGATTGCAAGCTCAAAAACAAAACAAAACAAAAGCCTCTAGATTGCATTACACCTTATCACCATTTTAAGAGGTAAAAGGAGGGGTATGCATACCTCTGGATTGCATTACTCCTTGTCACCATTTTGAGATGGAAACAGAGGAGGTGGTATTGGATTCTGCAGTACTATGGGGGTGGTGTGGTGGTATAGAATCATAGAATCATAGAAATTTAGAGTTGGAAGAGACCACAAGGGCCATCCAGTCCAACCCCCTGCCGTGCAGGAACTCCCAATCAAAGCATCTCCGACAGATGGCCATCCAGCCTCTGCTTAAAAACCTCCAAGGATTGCAGACTCCACCACCCTCCGAGGGAGTGTGTTCCACTGTCAAACAGCCATTACTGTCAGGAAGTTCTTCCTAATGTTGAGGTGGAATCTTTTTTCCTGCAGTTTGCATCCATTGTTCCTAGTCCTGTTCTCTGGAGCAGCAGAAAACAAGCTTGCTCCCTCCTCAATGTGACATCCCTTTAAGTATTTAAACAGGGCGATCATATCATCTCTTAACCTTTTCTTCTCCAGGCTAAACATCCCCCAGCTCCCTAAGGTGTTCTTCATAGGGCAAGGTTTCCAGACCCTTCACCATCTTAGTTGCCCTCCTTTGGACATCCTTTTTCTCCACATCCTTTTTGAATTGTGGTGCCCAGACCTGGACACAGTATTCCAGGTGGGGCGTGACCAAAGCAGAATAGAGTGGCACTATTACTTCCCTTGATCTAGACACTACACTCTTATTGATGCAACCTAAAATTGCATTTTAGCTTATTTTCACATATTAAAGGGGCTTTATGGTTTCTAGGCAAAAACTGCATACAAATATTGCCAATATATATATTTTTAAAAAGAGAGATAGAGGGTTTATTTTTAGGGGACTGGCTGAGGCCTCAGGCACCACAAAAATGGGACCCAGGGGCCCAGTGTGGCTCACAGGCTGCAATTATCCCATTCCTGGCCTAAAACTTTCTTTCTTCCCAGTGTCCCTGAAGCAAAACGGAAGCAACCAGAGACACAGCTAGGTCTTCCTCAGCAATCTGAGAACAGTTCCCCACCCCACCTCTATGTGTGAGTCTGTGTGTTTGTGTGCACACACACACATCAACGTACTCCAACTAGCATCAGCTGTTATTCTCAGGGATAGTGTATGGGATCCTCCTGCTGGAAGATTCTTCTGGAGGGAAAAACCTATTATTATTATTATTATTATTATTATTATTATTATTATTATTCCCCGCCTCAGCCCTAAAGGCTGAGTGGCTTACAATTATTATTTTTAATTAAACAGTTCCCTGATGTCCCAGAGACTTTGACTACATACCTCCATTACTTTCTCTTTGGATTTCTGTGCTACTAAGATTAGAAAGATGGAAATATATTACCTAGTTTAACATTTCTGTGAACAAATGTTTGCATTCTTTATTTTCCTTGTTGAAGAATAACCTGAAAATGTGGGTTTGCACTAGTTCTTATGCAGAGAAGTTGCATGGTCAATCAAGCCCCAGAGCTGTGTTGTCAACACAGAGTTGTTTCATCAGTCCAATTCATGTCAAAATAAATAGGGTTCCTATAGTAGGGCACCCCAGTTCTGTTGGTTAACATGATTGTTTCAGGGTGCCTACTGAAAAATTAGACCTGCTATAGCCAAGATAAACCTGTGATAGGATCAAACTGTGGAGGTAAGGAAAGACCTTAACCCCTTTGAAAGAGATGCTTTTAGGAGATATTGTAATATGGATTGGAATAATTATTTCCTCATCACGTTCATAGATATTTTATTTCTTCTTCCTGCAATAAATAAGGTAATCAGTGCTGGTTTCAAGTGGGTATCGAGAGAGAACACTTTTCAGTAAAGAAAAGCACAAAATAATTTTGCATGGCAGAGCCACCTAATAGCATAATATCCCTTTTATTGTATTTCATACTTGTTTTCCAATAGACAGAAAGATGAGAGACAGCAATGGAAACAGGGTGAATTCAAAGTTAATGTTCCCTCTTCCGCATTAAGTAAATAAATCATTTTTGCTTTGATGAATGGTTCATATGTGGTTGGATGAGACTTTGAATGGGTATTTCACACTATATTTTTTTCTGGCTAAAAACTGTCAATACAGACATAATTAAATTATTTAAATTATCTTATAGTTGTGAGAGGTTGTTTTTTTTAAAAAAAAAAACATCAGTATATAGTTATTTTTCAAAACTTGTCAGGGTTTTTCCCCCTGGTCTTAATTACAAATCCTCCATTTAATTTGTTTGCTGTTGTTATAAAAAGTAATAAATTATTATATATTTCTCAAGTAGACTTCATGATGATGTGCCTGAAAATGTACATTAAAATGGCAGCAAACACATTGTATCATACATGCGCACAGATCAGGAAGTTGTATTTGGCTACAGTTCTGTGTTTGAGTGTACATTTGGTGGCAAATCTGGATCAGCTTCCACTGTACACAGAGAAACCGAAAGGTAGAACAGTTTTGGATGCCTGAACTGTTAGAAGGAAAGTGGCAGACCAGGTCAAGTTATTTATTTAGTTACAAAGTGATCACTATAGTGATTTGAGTGTTGGATTATGACTCTGGAGACCAGGGTTCAATTCCCAGTTTGGCCATGAAACCCACTGGGTAATCCTGGGCAAGTCACATGCTCTCAGCCTCAGGGGAAGGCCCGCACAAACTTCCACTGAACAAATCTTGCCAAGAAAACCTCATAATAGGGCCTTAGGGTTGCCATAGGTCAGAGGTGACTTAAAGGCACACAACAATAACAGCTGAGGCAAAGAACACAAATAACAGTGCCACCCCAAAAAGACAATGCTAGCCAGTAATAATAATATGACCAAGTGACCCATTTTTTAATTTGTGTATAGAAGCTGCTTTGACAGGCATTTCAGCACTAGTAATGGGATGCATGCTTCCACTGCATCAGAGAATAGCTGGCTAGGTTAGAGAGTGCAAAGCATGATGGCCTCACAGATGCCAGGAAGTGGAAAATGGCAGTGACTGCATCCGCACTGCAGAAATAATGCAGTTTGACACTGCTTGAACTGCCATGGCTATGAAATTCTGGGATTTGTAGTTTGTAGCACCAGAACTCTCTGACAGAGAAAGCTAAATGTTCCCCAAATCTACAAATCCCTGGTGGTGCCGTGGTTAAATGCCTGTACTGCAGCCACTCACTCAAAACCATAAGGTTGCGAGTTCAAGACCAGCAAAAGGGCTCAAGCTCGACTCAGGCTTGCATCCTTCCGAGGTCGCTAAAATGAGTACCCCAGATTGTTAGGGGCAAGTAGCTTACAGTTGTAAACTGCTTAGACACTCCTGAGGTGGTACGAAGTGGTATATAAATGAAGCTGTTTGTTTTTTTGTTTGTTTAATATAGGATGGAGCCATGGCTGTTAAGTGGTGTCAAACTGCATTATTTCTATATTGCAGATGCAGCCACTGCCATTTTCCACTTCCTGGCATCTGAAAAGCTGACTCATGGGCTGTACAGACAGGTGGCAGGATGCTGCTCCTTTTCACCCCATATTGGGGGTTTGGCTCTGTGTGTATATGTCTTCAAGTCACCTGTAGACAAATTAAGACCCTGTGGATTGAATAGGGTTTTCTTCGACAAGGGATACTCAGAAGTGATTTTGCCAGTTTCTTCCTCTGAATTATAACCTACAGCACCTGGTGTTTTTTGGCTGTCTCCCATCCAAGTACTGTATTTACCAGGGCTGAGCATGCTTAGCTTCCAAGATCAGACAGGATCTGGTGCCTTTAGGGTATCTAGGCCCTAAAAATTACAGTTACTTTTTTCTATTAACCAGGCAAGAACAGAGGTCCAGACCCTTTCATTGTTACTGGGTCTGACTAGCCAGTGGCTTCAAACTTCATGCTAGTTACTCCTCTTTCCCCTTTGTTACACGAACAATGCTCTGAGCCTTGAACAGCTTCTGTTCATTGACTGAGCAGTTCTAGCAGGCCATGAGATTCTCTGTGTTATATCCCACAGGATCCTCTCTCATGGTTTCTTCACATTTCAAGAGTGTTCTGTTGCTTTGGAGACAAGGATGCTGGCTCTCGGCTATGTTTAGTAGTTTGTTTTCCCCTTCCTAAACCACTTGAGTGATTAAGGGGCTGTAAACCTCTCCCTTCCGATTTAGAGGTTTCAGGACAGTGCCATTATTTGAGAATGAAATAGTTTGCTGCTTCTCTTTGTTGCAACGGGTCTACCAGAAGAATTTCAATTGCACTTTGCAATGGTTTAACATGTGCAAGTAATTAGGTTACATCTATCTGAGCTCCTCTTCTACTGCAATGATAGCTGGAAATTATTCTTGTATAATCTGGGATTTATTGCAAAATCATGGCTATGAGTCAGGGTCATGGGATGTGTTTGCCTCAAGCAGCAATAATTTATTCATTTTCCTCCCCCTTTTTCCTTTCTTGATTTTGCAAAACTCAACTCTGACAATTCCATCCTGCTTGGAACACACATTAGCATCTTAGCAAATAATCACAGAATTCAGCATTAATCAAATCTCAGATCTTGAAATTTTTACTTTTTTGGACTACATTTCTGAGAATCCCTCTGCCAAGATTGCTCTTTACCATGTTGAGTGAAAGTTGAGGAGGAGGAGACACTGTAAATGAGTAGAAAAGGAGAGATATACTCCGGTGTTGTAGAACAAACGCTGATAAACCGTGCTGATAAAAAAAAAATTAATTATGAAGATTATCATGTGGAGAAATACTCCCAATATAGATGCAGGATTGAAAACTCAAAACCGAGTGTTATCGCATGTGGCTGGGTAAGTGCAATCTGGATGCAGCCCGGACCCTAGCCACACTTATCCAGAAGAATTTCAAAATGGCAAGCTTCATTTTTTGAAAAGCCATGGGATAAGTGTGGCTGGGGACCAGCTGCATCTGGGTTGCACTCACCCTGCCACGTGCGATAACACCCGATTTGAGTTTTCAATCCCACATCTATATCGGGAGTATTTCTCCATGCGATGATCTCCTATCTTACTTGATGCATTTCAGTGGGACCCTTTTTCAAGAGCTATAAAATTATCAGACTATCAAATTACAACATTTATACATGTCTTAAACAAATATTAAAGTAATGTTGTACATATCTATTAAAATTGCTTTTCTTTCTCAGACAAGAATTAACATGTAAAATGCTTAGCAAAACATCATTTTAGTTTCAGTAATATGGACAAACTCAAAAAAGCTCTACATAATACTTAAACATTATTGATGTTAAACAATCTTTTAAGTTGCATTTATTTATGTAACTTAAGTGGTAGTCTGTTGTGCACGTATCTGGCAAACACATATTGTTTAAACCTCATTGGCTCTTTAAGCTGTAACTAGACCTGTTACACAGACCATTTGGAGGTTGTAAAATCTGAGCTGTCTTGTGGCTCTGCCGCCATCTGGCATGATATTGGGGACCATCCTTGGCTTGGGAATCCATCTGTCTAGACACACTCTTGAGATGTTCCAACTCATAGTGATTTAGTTGCCAGTCTTTATTTCTATTGAGTCTTGTGCTCAAGGGTTGTATTCCACCCACAAACCAAAGGGAAAAACATATAAATTGTAAACAACAACCCCAAACCCCCAAAGCCTTAAGTAAAGCTTTTTCTTTAAACTGACTTAAAGTTCACAGCCACATAGATAACTCCTCTAAACTAGGAGTCCTGTGGTTCTTTTTGCAACCCTCCACCTGTCTTCTAACTTCCCTGTTAAGATTTACTTATTTCTTTGTCTTTCAAACTCAGATTTCTCAGTCCCTTGGTACCCTCTCCCACATGTCCACCTGGACCTATCTAGTCTCACCCCTCGTGGACCCTGTTTAAATACTTGAAGGGATGTCATATTGAGGAGGGAGCAAGCTTGTTTTCTGCTGCTCCAGAGACTAGGACGCGGAACAATGGATGCAAATTGCAGGAAAAGAGATTCCACCTCAACATTAGGAGGAACTTCCTGACAGTAAGAGCTGTTTGACAGTGGAACACACTTCCTCAGAGAGTGGTTGAGTCTCCTTCCTTGGAGGTCTTTCAGCAGAGGCTGGATGGCCATCTGTCAGGTATGCTTTGATCAAGAGTTCCTGCATGGCAGGGGGTTGGACTGGATAGCCCTTGTGGTCTCTTCCAACTCTATGATTCTAAGGTTTCCCTCTTGAATCTCTTCTGTGTGGAATACCTTCATCCAGGCATCTTCCTCCCCTCCTGGTTTAGCTTCTGTACCCTGCATCTCTCTCATGATGACATAAGTGACGCCCAGCATACAGATGTAGCTGTGCCTCGCTTATGCCACCAGTGCGCCAATGGCCCACTTGTGATGTGTGCTGGGCTCCTTAACAAGAACCTGGTTTTTGTGTGTTCTTTTTACTTTAGTGGGACACCACACAGCTTGGCTGCTGCAGCGTCCCTCCAGAGTAAAAACAGGTTCCTCCAGTCTGCTGTTTTCGGGCAATCTGTCGAGTCCTACCTTTGTCCTCATATCTGCCTTGTCCATTCCTCCTCCCCTTTTCCAATACCCTCTCACTGCATCTCCCTCTCCTGGTCCTTCTTTCCTCATCTCCAGTTCTCTCTGTCTCTCTTTCATCTGTACTTCTCCACCTTCCTGGTCTCCTTCTTCCTTGCTCATCCTTCTCTCCCCCACCCTTCTTCCCAGTCCATACTCTCCTTTTCACTTCCTTCTTTACTCTTTTGAACCCCCCACCATTTTTCTTAACTCCACCCCATCACCATTTCAGTTGTGGCCTTGCTGCACAGCACTGCTACTGGCTTGCCAGTCATGGGTGCATCTTTATTGTTGCAGGTAAGTTGGAGTGAGTTTGGGTGATGATGGTGAGCATTCCAAGATCTTCCTTGGCTCACTACATTTAGGGTTGAAATTTGTCCCAGAAAACCTGGAAAATCCTGGACTTGAAGGGTCTAAAAATGTCCAGCTGGCTGATCCAGGTGAGATTTCTCCTTTGTTGCAAGTCTATGGGTAGGTTAAAATGTGGCAGTGGCGAGGTAGCAGGAAGCCATGCAAGAGCCTCATCCCTTCCTGAAGACTCTGACGTAGCATTGTCACCTTGTTCTTTCATTCTCCTCCCCCTTTTCCCTAACAGTCCCAGAAAATGGAAAAGGAGGAAAACAGAGGTAGACTTGTGTTGTGTGGTGATTGTGTTAGCTAAGCATGGTGGAACTGTGCTTCCAAGAGAGAATGAAAGGAGTCCCTTTACTCTCAGGGCTGCTTGGAAGCCTCCTTCTCTTCACACTACCAGGGGGGGAAAGTAGAAGAAAAAGAGGCCTTAGGTTGGTGCTGGTACTGAGATTGGCATGTAATTGTAGAAAAAGTGCCATGTGTTGAATCTGCATAATCAGAATACAAATTAATAATACACATAATTATAATAACTTGCATAATATCATAATATGCAAATTAAATGCCTGTATATGAGGGACCAGAATATGGCAACCCTAACTACACTCCTCAATTGCCTTTTGAGTGAGAAAAAAATCTGCTTCTCTCTTTTGCAGTCTACCTGCCCCACTTAGATGCAAAGTGCTCTCTAGAGCACCAGTCCTGACAGCAGTGAAACAGCACTGCATAGTTTTGTCAATGATTATTGCCAGCAAACAGGATGTATGCTACCAGAAAGACTGAAACTAATGACTAAGAGAGTCGTCCTATTAATGGTTAAGTGTCAAATCTGAATTGTTGGAAATATCTGGCAAGAATCACCATGGGGAAGCAGCCAGGGCCAATAAAAGCCGGTACTGGGCTTGGGGCAAGATGCCTGATTTGTAGGAGAAGCTTCATGCATTTAGCATCACATATTTATCTACCTGCTTGGGATGTTGAGATACCAACATCTATTTTGTAATGCGGTCTTTGTTTTTCCATTATCCAGACCACCAGAAGCCTCAGCCCTCGAAAGGTCTGGGACCTGGGGTTTTCCTCCCAATTTGCCTTCTTAAGCCCTGGAAAAATCAAGCCGTCACTTTTGGTGAACTGACACTGGTTTAAGTTCCACCTGCTTGCTTTCTTTTACATTACCAGTATATATGCATAGCAAATAAAATCTATTATCACTTTCCACAACAATCTAAAGCATTTGGAACTGTTCTGTATATGGTCTCTGTATACTGTTCGTGCCTCTGTCTCTCCCCCCCCCCCCCAGATATCTTCTGTTTTGTCAAAATTTTCATTGTACATTTTGGGCTGGGATGTGTCTTCTTTCCCATGTTACTCTGCAATGCAAAATTAGATACATAAACACAAACACTATAGTACTCTATCTTTGCAAACACGTTGACCTGCCCCTCATTCTTCTGTTGGTTTAAGTCCTTTTTACTAAAAAATTTTGGACTTATTAAGTACATGGATTCCTCCATTATGACCCCAGACTGAGCCCTGCAAGGAGGCAGCTATAAACCCCTATATGAAGCCTCACACAGACAAGGGAAAGAGCTTGCCTCAATGGTGGAAAACCAGTCCTTGGGAGTTGCCAAGCAGGAAATCCAAAATCACCTTTGGAGAGCCAAACAATAGGTTTGCTTGCTCCAGTAACACACTTATTGTGAACAGTGATGGTCTACCTATTCTTCTGCCTTTCCCCCTTGATTGAGTCAATCAGCACAGTGTTTAGTCTATCTCTGGCCTTTGCTCAACAATGCTAAGGACATCTCAGCCTTTGTCCAAACCTTGGCTATTCCTTTTTTTTTTCTTTTTTTTTTATTTATTTAAGAAAAAACATACATACATAAAACTCAAGACAGACGACCATATAACCATACACATATACATGACCTTGATTTTACATGTAATTCTACTTACATCATCTGCATTCAACCTACCTTCTTACTTATCTAGTACATCTTAATTATGAACCAATGATACGTGACTCAGTGTGATTTACTATTATCTGTGTTTCATTTTTTGTTTTCATCTTTTGTTTTCATTATATGCCCAAAAATCTTCCAGCTTACCCTAGATAAGTCTAGTAATTGTCATATTCCATCCTTTCCTTTCTCATACATTTATTTTGTTATGTAATTACCTCCTGTCTCCTGATTCTTTAGCTTCTCCTGTTGTTTTCATTTTCCAGTATTCTGTAACTAAATTCCATTCTTCCTGAATTTCCTCAACTTCTTCTCCTCTCAGGCTTCTAGTTAAGTAATCCATTTCCTTCATGTCTAACACTTTTCCTAACCATTCCTCTTCCGTTGGTATATGAGGAGATTTCCATTTCTGCGCATACAATAGTCTAGCAGATGTTATCAAGTATAGTATCAATTTCCAATACTTCTTTTCTATTTCTTTTGGAATCACCGATGTTATATTCAATAGGTACAATTCTGGTTTCATATAGAAAAAAGTACCCAAAATTTTCATACATGCCACATGAATCATTTTCAGTATTTTTTAGCCTTACAGCAGTTCCACCACATGTGAAAATAAGTCCCTTCTTTCTTTTTACATTTCCAGCATTTTGAATTTAAATTATCTTTTTTATAAATTTTTGCCAATTTGTCTGGCGTAAAATGCCACCTGTACAGCATCTTCAAGTAATTTTCCTTCAGATTTTGGCTTGCAGTAAATTTATTTGTTTTATACCATGACTTCTCCCAAGTTTCCATATCTATATTTCTGTGTATATTTTGGCTCCATTTTATCATTACCTCTTTAACTACTTCGTGCTCTAGTTCTCTTTTTAACAAAACACCATAGAATTTAGATATTTTTTTCCTATTTTCTCCAAAAAAAATCTCATCTAATTCATTCTTGTGGATTTCTATACCTATATTGTTTAAATCCGACTTAGCTCTTTCTAACAGTTGTCTATACCGAAACCAATGTACTTTTATTCCTTCGTTCTCTAGTTCTTCTATAGATTTTATTATGAGTTTTCTTCCTTCCCCTTCTGTTTTCTTTATTAACTGTTTGTATGTGATCCACTCTTCACCCATATTTTTAAATTTTCCCAGTAAGGCTTCTTCTGGTGAAGTCCAATAGGGTAATTTACTATAGAACTGCGTTTTACACTTTGACCA
Source organism: Urosaurus nigricauda (assembly GCA_034509955.1). NCBI lineage: Eukaryota > Metazoa > Chordata > Lepidosauria > Squamata > Phrynosomatidae > Urosaurus > Urosaurus nigricauda. Next base: position 111,121,591 of record JAOEGL010000002.1, on the reverse strand, counting down.
GATTTTAATCAGACCTCTTCGTATACAATGACTATTAAAGTCTCTATTTACTTTTACTTTGTCATACCAGATGTAACCGTGCCATCCGAATCTTAAGTTCTCGTGTTCCAAATTAAGTATCCTTTTATCCTGCAGGTTACACCAATCTGATATCCATGTTAACCCGCATGCGTAATAGTACAGTTTTAAGTCGGGTAATCCAAAGCCCCCTCTGCTCTTACAATCTGTCAGTAGTTTCCTTCTGATTCTAGGTTTTTTACCTGCCCAAATGAATTTCATTATTTCTTTTGTCCATTCGACAAAACACTTCTCATTGCTAATAATTGGCAGACTCTGAAATAAATACAAAAATTTGGGTAATACGTTTTGTTTAATTGCTGACACTCTTCCTGAGAAGGACAGGTTTAATTTTGTCCATTTTTCCAAATTCTTTTTTATATCCTTCCATGCTTGTTTATAGTTATTTTCATATAGATCCTGTGTTTTCTTAGTAATCACAATACCAAGGTATTTGCATTTACTTTGAATTTTAAAGCCAGATTTCTTTTGGAGTTCTAGTTCTTCTTCCTTGTTTAAGTTTTTAGTCATTAAAACAGATTTGTCCATGTTCACATTAAAACCTGCTAGCTCTCCAAAATTTGTTATTTCTTTTTTTAATTCCTCTATTTTTTGTACTGGTTCTTCTAAGAAGTACACTACATCGTCCGCATAAGCACCCAGTTTATAATGATAACCATTAATTCTGGGGCCTTGTATGTTCGGATTTTTCCTTATATTTTCGTTTAATACTTCCATCAATAAAATAAACAAGAGTGGGGACAGGGGGCAACCTTGTCTTGTCCCTTTCTCTATCTTAAAAGGTTTTGACCTTTCTCCATTTATAATCACTTGGGCAAATTGATTTTTGTATATGGCTTTAATCCACCCCAGAAATTTTTCCCCTATGTTAATTTCTTTCAACAATTCAATCAGAAAGCACCAGCAAACATTATCAAAAGCTTTCTGGGCGTCCAAAAAAAAGAAGTGCGGCTTTTTTCCCAATATTTCTTTCATAATATTCGATAATATTTAGCACAGTTCTGTGATTGTTTCTGATGGTCCTACCCGGTAGGAATCCATTTTGGTCCTGATGTATTTTGTCCCTTAGTACCCTTTTCAATCTTTCAGCTAGTATTGAAGTTAAAATCTTGTAATCATTATTTAATAAAGTAATAGGTCTATAATTTGTAGGTTCTTTTATGTCCTTTCCTTCTTTAGGGATTAAGATGATATTTGCTGTTTCCCATGACTTTGGTTTATTTCCTTTCATTATGTTATTAAATAGTTTTTCTAAAGGTCTAATTAACACTTCCTCCATTTTCTTATAATAAATTGCTTGGCTATTCCATTAAGCACTAGCCTGCAGCTAGAATTTTCCTATAAATATAGCCTGGTTTTAGACCCACTGAGACACCCTCTTCGAGTACAGTAGACTTCATGTTGCTCTGAGCTCTGATCTCTCTCGGCCATCCCTTCCCTCACATTGGCGTCTGGGCCCATCATTAACATCACTATCTACCATAACTACATCCAGGAGAAGCCAGCCGGAGTGAGTATTTCTACAGTGGAGTCTATTTCCAACTATCCCTGCTTTTTTCCTTTCCTTCTAGTGTGCAGCGTGTATGTGTATGCATTTTGCCCCTAATAAATATTATTAAAGAAGTTGTTATCATGTGCTCTATTGCCAGGGTCTTTAGTTTCTCGGTATACAGAACGGTACTCCGAGTCATGGGATGTTGTTAGGAACCCATCTCGTATAATTTGAGTTAATTAAAACTCCCCTAATTCGATCCTTCCTAACACTTCCACTCACTTGGAGAAATGAGAAGCATATGCCAATGTGTGTGTGTGCATGCACGCATGTGTGCGTGCACGCACGCACACACACACACACAGAGTTGATACAGATTTCTATTAAATCAACTCCTTGACCTATCTGAATTGGACAACAGTTTGGAAAAGTTAATTTTATTTGGGCTTCAATACATAGAAATTAAACAAGTAGCCAAACAAGTAATTTTTCATACTCAAAAGTTGACCCATGTACTTGCCCACATGTTCAGTGTTCCGCCATAGGTATCATCTCTCACCTGCCAGGCATGATATATTTAGCAGGGGCTAGACTTTTGATTTTATTTGCTGGTAAATACCCTAAAGAGACCAGATCCTGTCTGACCTTGGAAGCTAAGCAGGGTCAGCTCTGGTTAGTACTTTGTTGGGAAACAACCAATTAATACCAGGTCCTGTAGGCTCTATTTCAGAGGAAGGAACTGGAAAAACCACCTCTGAGTATTCTTTGTCTAAGAAAAAATGAAAACAAAAACAAAAAAAGAAATCCATGGAGTCATCCTATGTTACAGGTGACATACACCCCGTCAGTCATGGGAACCCACTGGGTGACCTTGTTGCAGCCACAGTCTCTCCATCTCAGAGGCAATGGTGGAACTTCTTTGAACAAAGCTGGACAAGAAAACCTCATCATAGAATTGCCAGTTGTCATAAGTTGGAATTATTTGTAACAATAAGTAACAATAAAAAGCAGCAGATTCCCCTTTTAACTACATATGCTGGCAAAATAATAATAATAATAATAATAATAATAATAATAACAATAAAATGCAAATTTCCATCCCCTGCACTTCCCTTCCCTTTCATTCCATGCATATTACATTATAGTCAGCCCATGCCGAAGCCATGGTACAATTGAATGAATGGTGTGCAAGTACCCCATTTGTTTCAATGGGCCGTGAACAGATGCAGATTTCCCCTTACACAGAGGAACGGATCCCCCATGTAAGGGGAGAGCTGACTGTAATACAACAACAACAAACCTCACCAGTGATATTGCAAATGCTCTAAAATCAATCCTTAGTGTCCTCCAGTCACAAAGCTGATTTTAGAGTATTTGCAGCATCACTGGTGAAATGAATTCCTCACTGAGCTTACATGGAATAGCAGCAAGGTGTAGTTTAGCCTGTGCAATATTGAATAGGATATTGAAAATCTAGTTTTAAGTCCCCACTCAAACACAAAAGTCTGACCTCCATCAGAGAATTTTTGTGAAGATAAATTGGGAAGCAAGAGATCCGTGTGCATCTCTCTAAGTTCACTGGAGGAAAGGTGAGGTACCTAAACAATTCATTTGAAAACCACTTTCTGTCCCAATGGTTTCACAAGTTAGCTTACAGCAATGCCTAAAGTGGGCCTTTGTAGGCGCTTTTTGTGTGGCAGAAATGGGAACCATATGCCAATGTGTGCGCGCACACGCATACACTACCGTGTATGTAGCTTGTCAGTGTAGGATGCCATTTTATGTTGTTTTTAAAAATCACTGTAATGTAAATATTTTGTATTTAACACTGTTTTAACTCTGTTACTCAATCTTGTATTTTGTTGCATTGCATTGTGTTTTATCTGTTCTATCTTGCACCTCTTAAAAAAAAAAGCTCATTGACCAATATATTGCATTTATGTATAATCATGTGATCCAGAAAGCTGAATGCAGGCTACCATCACATGTGACAGACAACTAAGGCCTCAGTCACCTTCCCAGGATACATTCACCTTCTCATTCTCTCAAACTAGAAACAGGAAACATTCTCTCAGACTGAGGGGGGGGGGGGGGGGAAGAGATATAATCAAATCAACTGTTTACCATAGAAACAGCATGAGAAATCAGAGATGTACTTGTATCAAATGTGCCAAAATACATAAAATAAATACTTCACTTGCTTCCTATAGTTTAATAGAAGGCTAATTCCATGGTTTCCCAAGAGTAACATCTCACACAATATTATCCATTCTGTTTATACTGAATTGGCCTAAATACCCTAAAGGAACCAGATAGCCTCTGATCTTGGAAGCTAAGCACAGTCAGTTCTGGTTAGTACTTGGATGGGAGACCATTAACAAATAATAGGTGCTGTAGCCTATATCTCAGAGGAAGAATCTGATAAAACCACCTCTGAATATTCCTTGCCTAAGAAAACCCTTCAAAATTCCTGGGGTCACCATATGTTGATGGGCGACTTGAAGAGGTATAGCCACTGTTCCAGTGTATACAAGAGAGTGGGTGACATTGCAGTTTGCCTTCTGGGTTCTGACGGTTTGAGTTTACATCTTGTTTGCATATTCATTCTCCAGCAGTGTGGAAAATAGTACACAGTTCCTTGGGTGGTGGGTTGATGCTCTGATCCATTTTGAAATGCGGAGCTATAAAAAGCAGTTGCTGAAGCTGTGCTCCCACCCTATTTCCTCCTGGCAGTTATCAGTCTCAGGCAAGCCCGTGTATATGTATCAGTGTTCAGTTTTAGCCACTAGCAGCTTGTGAACTCAATGGAATGGAATGAAAGGGAAGGGAAGTGCAGAGGATGGAAATTTGTGTTGTATTGTTAGAATTTTTTATTTATTTATTTTTTTGCCAGCGTATGTAGTTAAATGGGGAATCTGCTGCTTTTTATTGTTGCTATTATTTAAATACTTTGTTAAATTACACTGTTAACGCTGCAAATTCATTTGTGACAGGGTGTTTAAACTTCGAAACATCAAAAAATGTCTCCATTGTGAATGTAAATGCCTTCCCTGGTAGATACCTTGCTAATAATGAGGGGGCAGAACAGCATTTGATCATGAATGGCAAATGCCAACCATTGTAAACAGTACTAAGCTAGGTGGACCAAGAATCTGACTCACTGTAAGGTACCTTTTCAAATACGTTACTGAATGTTTCAAAAGCTATTAGTTTTGTATTCTGCAGCTACACTCTACTATAGAGATGCTCAATAATTGGGTTAAGTTGCATCTGCTGCGGTAGATGTTGCTATGGTTCCACACTATGGTGTTATTGTGGCCAGATCAAACCTCTCCAGGAATGTGCATACTTGCATCGACTGTGCAAATGTACTCCTGATCACCACAGAAACCTGGCTCTCTAGGCTCAAGGCTAAACCCAGGAGTATGCTCAAACTGAACACCTGGGTCTTCAGGTCCACTGTAACCCTATCTAGCACAGGCTGAATCCCTATTTCCAGATTTGTCTTTCAACTGACTGGGAGCACATCTGTCTTGTCTGGATTAAGATTGAATTTGTTTACCCTCATCCAGCCCAATACAGATTCCAGATACTGGTTTGGAACAGAAACAGCTGCCTTGGAGCTAGACAGAACTAAAAAACAGAGCTGGGTATCATCAGCACGCTAGTGACACCCGATCCCAAAACTCCAGACAACCTCTCCCAACAGTTTTATATACATATTAAATAGCATAAGGAACAAGACAGAACCCTTAGGGACTCCACAGGCCAATAGCCAAGGAATCAGGCAGGAAATTCCAAGCACCGTGCTCTGAGAGTGACTTTCTAAAAAGGAATGAGCCACTATAGAACAATACATCCCAAGTCCCAACAAGCCATCCTAAAAGAATACTATGGTCAGTGGTGCCACCAAGAAGTCCAGCAGAACCCAGAGGGATACACTCCCCTTGTCCAGTTCTAGGCAACTGAAAGAGGAAGACCTTCATTTTCTCAGCACCATGGTTCCAGTAGGATGGTCTCATCCAACCTGGTATCTTCTAGATAAACTAGACTACAAACCCCATAATTTTTTGCCATTGGGATTATGGTATTTGTGTTCAGTGGTATCTGGAGGATCTGTTTTCGAGATGTCCGCAAAAGATTTGAGGTCCCTGTGACTCTTATGAAATGTTTGAAAAGTGGGAGATCTAATCTGCTATTGTTATATCTAGTTTAGCCATCAGCCTCAAGTCTTCCACTTGTACAAGGTTTCCTCAGACCATGTGAGTGCAGAATTCATATCTTTCATTGAACTGAAAGCCTAAAAGGCACACATTGGATCACATGTGGAAAGCAAGGACAAATTTAGACCCTATGGCCCGATCTAGACGCGCCAAATGAGGGACAATTAGGTCTTAAAGTATCGTCTTTAGGATTAGGGAAGGTGCAGCGTCCACACCCTCCCTAACCCTAAAGCATATGGCACCGCCATTTTTAAATGGCGACGTCCATACGGACGCACCATGATGGCATCGTGACGCATACAGCGTTTGGACACACTGCACTCACTATGATGCCTTTGCGCTGCGGGAGGGTGCCAAGCGCGCCCTTCCCACAGTGCAAAAAGGAGCTTGTAAACCGAGCTCCTTTTTTGGCGCGGGTCTTTGCCATGGCCTTTAAACAGTCGCGGCAAAGACCCGGGGAGAAAGGGGCCTCCGGAAGCGATGGGATTCGGCTGCGGAGGCTGCTGGTGTGGCAGTCTTGGCCCCATCTCGCCACTTAAAGGGGGTGAGTACAAATCACCCCTTTTGGGCAGTCTGGAAAGGCCCAATGTTTACATTTCTACACACTAAGAGTGTTGCAGTTTCTTTGAAGCCCAGAGCCAATCCTATGCAACAATGACAGATGCCTTAATATATTGTCCATACAACAATATATTTTTTATTCTTATAGATATAGCCATGCCATCTTAATTCTCCCACCTACTGAAAACTATTAATACACAAA